>JAJHUR010072480.1:0-25125 GCA_027495735.1 Lutjanus campechanus | reverse complement strand
TGCTTTTGTATCTGCCCTGACCACATGTAAAGCAACTGTGTGATGTGTGGGATGTACCACAGCCATGTTGATTCATTTTTTCAGAAACACGTAGTGTAAGGAATAACAATTTGAAATTCAGTTATTATATTACAGTTACTAATCCCAGTAACACTCCATTACTTGAACAATGTGGGGGTCTTGTTCACTGTCTGGCTGTTTTTTGTTTGTTTTTTTTAACAGAGGGTAGATATCAGCAGGGGTGTTTCCAGACTTTTTTCACTGGAGAGGCCGAAGTGGGGCACTGACTTATGCAGGGGTGGCACATGTGCACATTAATGTACCATTTCTTAAATCTACTTTAATTACTAACATTACAATATCTTACAGTTTCTTAAATTCTTGTGTTGAAAATTTGACTCTCTGACTCCCCCTACGCTCCAGCGTGAAAGAGGGGGCCCTGTGACAGATCATAACCGCAAACAACAACTAGGCCTGTGTGTGTGTGTGTGTGTGTGTGTGTGTGTGTGTGTGTGTGTGTGTGTGTGTGTGTGTGTGTGTGTTTGGCAGTGTGTCCTGCTGTGAGCAGCAGGACCCCCTTGGGTTACGTGGAATGTCTGTTAACCTAAAGAGAGGCTGCAGAGGCTGACAGGGAGTGAGCGTGAGGTTAGCTCAGAGAGCCTTTTAGAAAATGTAGCTGCCATAAAACAAAGCGTGCACTTGAAATACTTCACTGATAGATTTACAAACTTCAGGCTGGAGAGAAGGAAGTTTGGTTTATTTGAGCTGCTTTCTTTGGCCGCAATATATACAAGAAATATAATGTTAACTACAGGACGCCGTTGTTGATTCACTTGAAGAATCGAGAGTGCAAGAGGGCGAGCGAGACTTTTCAGGCCTGTGAAGGAGGAAACTATTAACGGACGGTCCCGTGATGAACTGTGAGCTTGGCTTATGCCCGTTCCTTTTATCTTCTTACACTGTAGCCGCAAAGCCCCAGCCCTCCACCGAGAACCGTACATTAAAAATGTATGTGACTCTTTGCACCTTTGGTTCTTTGCTTTACTTCTGTTGAAGTAATATTCTGCAACTATTATAAATTCACAGTAACAGTGGTTCTTAAGAGCTTCCAGATTTTCTGCCGAACACCTACAGAGTGAGGTGGTTTCTATTTCCTGGGAGCTCTGTGATGTGCATTACATTTACAGCATCAGCAGACAGATGGACAGTAATTTGACTAAATGTATTTAAAATATGTTTTTACTTTTGAGAAAATTGTGATTTGTATGCTTAGCAGAAAAAATAAGACGTAATTTGTAACATAACACTTAATACTTAAAATACATTAATATGTCATTTTACTTTCCAAAAATGCATGTTGATCCCAAGGTTTAAACTGTAGGGGGGAAAAACACTGTACAACAATTACCCTGATCTCAGTCTTTGGCCAAATGCAGGGAATCATGTGACATGTCCAGTTGGCAGAATGAGGCTGCTTTGGTGTTTGGTGAAATACAACAGAAGAAAAGAGCAATTAGCAAACACATGAGCACTTACTAGCTAGTAACATGTAATCAGTGGGCTTTTGTGTTGTGTTAGATAGGAAATAGATCTCTTCATGGTTGACCTCTGATGGTCCTCTGCTCTTTTGTACCATTTTCCTCATAAAGTTGGAGATCATAGAAACGTACCCACTCTACTGCATGTACATTTATTGCTCTTAAAACAGCGTCTGTTATATACCCAGTCTTATTGTCATCTCTCCGCAGCCTAACTGTTAAGTACCCCAGTTGTTTTTCAGTTGGTTCACTCAGTCAGTGGTCGCTTTGATTGACAGAAAGCACCCAGCATGCATCCCTGAATTTACATATTGATTGGCCACTTTAAATCTAAGATGTGGCAAATCAGCAGAGTTCATCTTATCAAAGTTAAAGGTGCAATATAGAAGGATCATTCTCCAAACAAATAAGGGTAGCATATCACCAGAGTAAATGCTAACTGTAGCTGCTAACTGTAACTAATAACTGTAGCTGATAACTGTAACTGCTAATTGTAGATGCTAACTACTAACTGTAACTAATAACTGTAGCTGATAACTGTAGCTGCTAACTGTAACTGCTAACTGTAGCTGCTAACTGTAACTGCTAACTGTAGCTGACAATATCTAGCAGCCAAGACCAATGGATTCCAGCTTGGAGCTCACAGTATTTGTCTTTGACATGACATCAAAACTGTTATTTTCCCCACATATTATTGATCATTTTAGTTGGTTTGTGAATGTATAATGTTTAATATTCAAGACTAAAATTCTAACATATTGCTCATTTAAGGTCAGACCTGTGCTGAAGCTACTAAATGCCAAAAATGTGATCATATCAGTTTGTATAAAATGTATTTCTGTATTTTCAAATTACAGATTATCTTTTTTTTTAATTTTATTTTATCCATTTTCTCATACCAGTATTTTGTATTTTATTTTGACAGTATTTGCGATTTTTAACAAGATGTTGATGATGTATTTGTGCCTTAAGCCCAGTGGGATGGGTGCTGGATCCTAAAAATACCTGAAAAGAGACGGAAAGATGCGCACCGCAAATACCTACTGTTGAAGGTATTTATTTGCGTCACCATCTTAAGTACCCATAATTCATCACATATCCACCACGTGATACACAACTCGTCCTACAATCCTATGAATTCTTATTGTACATACACTGTTCTGAGAATATGATCTCATACAGAATTCATGGTGCATATACTGTACACCAGTCGTTTGAAAAATACAGTTCTAAAATAAATACAGGCATGTATAAATAGGCCAATACATTTAAAACAGCCTACAAAAAGTTTATGCTCATGTCTGTCAGCAGTAAGTACCTGTGTATGCTATATAAAAGGGAGAAGAAATATTACAAGTCAATATTTTTTATCTTTCAAGTCTTATTTTGAACATAAATCTAACATTACTTGAACACACCAGAGTCAGAGAGAAAATGCTGACAGTTTAATCTGCTTATGGGAACATTTTTGTAACTGTAACCCAGTGAATCCAATGAAAAACACATACACAGGTTTATTTTGAAGATGTTTATATAATGTGATGTGATATAACGTATAGTAAAACAGTTTGCCTTTACAATGATTTATGGAGACCTGTTCATGGACTACGGAGGAATGTGGAAAACTCCAGTTGGGTCACATGGTCTTGTTAGTGCAACACATTTAAACGCTTTTTCCAGGGTTTCAGCGCTTACTGGGACCTCACCTGCCGTCTGGGTTCAGCAGGAACCCTCAGACCAGACTGGCTAACCTCTGGCCATGTGTGACAGACGGAGAGGAAAGAACGCTCTGGCTGGTGACGACAGCTCGGTTTCGTGTGAATGCACGGGGGAGGAGGGAGGGTTGCAGGAGGGATGACTTGGGCGTGTAAGTACCGACAAAAGAAAAAGAAGCAGAATTTGTAAGAAAAGAGCACCGTGCTTCAGCTTGGGAAGGGTGGTCAGCCTCTCCTCCTGCTTCCCTCCTCATAATAACCATTTCTGGAGAAGTGGCTGCCAAACCCGCAGCTCTTATAGAGGAAACCGTGACCAGCTGTGACGCAGCTGCCTACACTTGACACTCAAGCATCACTGAATTATTGCATTCAGTGTGGTGTCCTGACGCGGGCATTCAAGCCTTGTGATACTCTCGTCATCTGCGGCTCAGCTTGGTCAAAGTATCTATCTATTATCTGAGACCCTTTTACCTTGGCACCACGTCACCATCGTGAAACAGTGTGCAGCATTGTTTGGCATCATGTGATCCATGCCCACTTTAATGGCTGTCAACAAAAAAACCACATGGAATTCCCCCGTGCTGGTAAATGTCATGTCTGGAAAAGGAAAGCTTACAGACATGACTTTTACTCTTCGGCAGGCTACTGTGTGTGGATTTGTTGTTGTGGCCCTCGGGTCCACGGTACACAGGATGTGATGCGTATTTTTGTCAACCAGTGATCAGTGACCGGGCTAATTACATACTAATCAATCAAGTGTAATGAGTCTGTGCCTGGCCGGGTGTGGTCCACTCCACCCCTAATCCACTGCATCTGTTTAAGGGTAATTCCACAACCTCACTTGTGTAACTTCACACGCCAAACTTTTTCTTGTCCGCCTCTTTCCCATACGATCGTTCTATCACACATGTCCTGTGTTTTGGCAAGGAAGAAAATTGAGGGTTTAGATCAGCTTTTGATGAAAAGGGAATCTTCGGGTAACGCAGGAACACAGAACGGGACTACACAGTATATTACAACTGCAATATGTTCATAATCATTTTTTTTTTCTGGACTGAAAAGCCTACAGTCTCAAATGTTCTTTCGCACGACACAAAGTGGACCTGTCTCAGTGGAGGTAACTACGTATAAATACTTCATTACTGTATTTAATTAATAGTAAGTTTTCAGGTGTCTGTACTTTACTTGAATTTTTTTTTTCTGACATTTTTTTAAAAACTTTTACGCTCTACATTTTAACTCAAATATCTGTACTCTACACCTTACATTTTCAAAACAGGTTCATTGCTTTAGTTCTAATGCATTTCAGGGGAATTATTAATTATTTTTTTATTTAGGGCTGACACTTGGTCAGTTGGTTGATCAACCAAATTCTAATCGGTCAGACAGTCACTGGTGTAACATTTTATTCATCAGTGGTAGAGAGACTACTGAACATAGCTGCAAACTAATATACAATACTCAGCTCCAAACTAACTGACAAAATGTCAAAGTACCAACACAAATCACTACATCAGTCCCCCCATCAGTCAATGATGGATCAATACCAGCTGTCTGTGACCTGGCTTCTAGTTTTTGGCATGTTTTACATCATGTTTTATTTAGGTTTAGGTTAGGTTATCATGTTGAATTTGGTTTTAGCATGTTGCCAATGTAGCTATTCCCAGAGGTTGTTTACCTTGCAAGGCAGCTGGATATGCAGCATTACGCGACATCACGCGAGATTCCATCTTGCCAAGCTTCAAGTTATCCGTTTGTGTCCGCACCAAAAGTGGTGCAGCCAATCAGTGTCCTAAGAGGAGGGACTACTGGCAGCTACAGTGTGGTTTTAGGTTTGATGACAGCGAGAGGAGTACATAGAAGCATAAACACAGTGATAGCATCACTTATATCAGAACTGGAGAGTATTTCTTCAATTAAAAAAGAGTAAAGAACGGCAATGAAGGCTTTTCTCCATGGAAAAGATGTTTTTGTTCTTCTTCCGACTGGCTTCGGCAAGAATTTGATCTGACTGGTTGAAGTTAGCCCGTGTTAGACACCATAGACAGATGGTTCATCCAATCACCTGCCTAGTGTTTCTTGAAAGTGCTTGCCCTTTTCCAAACAGTTTCTAAGGATGACTTCCCTGACGGTTCCATGTAACAAACCGTCTGGCGTGTCAAGTTAAGAGGTGTCAAGGAGGACAAATGTTGTAATACTGAGGGATGGTCAAAAGAAACTGTGAACATTAAGCCTCATTTAAAGCCAACTACATAATTAGAGCATAACTGTAAAGTTTTTCCATGTTGTTTTTTGTGGAACTTTGTGATGCAGCCCAACCAGCATTAGTGTTAGGTTTGTCTTGATACAGAAGCTGGCGTGACCCTCATCAGTGGTGTGTGTCTGTGCTGTATGTGTGTTGCTGCTGTATTTATTGCTAAATTTACTTGATAGACACACCATCAAGGCAATAATATAGCTATGTGCAAAAAAGAAACGGTCAAATTGCATGAATTCATTTGCTTGGTAACGCTGTGTAACTTTGATTAGCACCAGTTCAGGTGAAAACGCAGAGTACTCAGCACGCTGTGGATGATTCAATCAATCCAGAGATAACAGCAGTTTTTTCATCCCCTGTGAACAGAGAGGGCCATCCCTTGGTGAAATGATTCAAAATCTGATCGTCTTAGTGTATGTTTTGAAGCTGCACATGAAACATAGCTAGGTATATATATTCTGAGAACAATGAATGCATTAACCTCATAAAACATCCATTTTTGTGGTCAAACACAAGAAAAAGACCAGAGTGCTGGTTTCTTCCATGTCCAGTCATATATTTCTGTTCTTTTCCTACATCCTACAAATCTCCATGAGACAACCTCTGCGAGGTTCTCATGTGCGCTTTTATTTTCCCTTTTCCTTTCAACTCGGCTGTGTTGGTGCGGTTCTTTCATGACATTTCTGTAATTAAAGCCAAATGGCATATCCCTCGATTAGCCCCGCAGCTGCTTGCGTTTAATTCCATACAATCAAAGTGTCCTGTTCAGCTGCTCGCTGTCACAGCTACCAAAGCTATTTGTCACAACAGAGATAAAAGACACATTTACGACCAGGAAAGATATTGCTGGTGTTGTTTTAGAGAGTTAAGACTTATTTAGAGAGGAAAGAAAGACGTATAACATTGGTAGCTGCAGATAATACTTCCTCAGCCACAGAAACCACCTTTCAAATAAGTTTTCTGTAGTGGAGCCACAAAGAGAAGTGTTAGCGTCAAAGATGTCCCTGTTGGGAACTTCAGAAATGAAACTCTGTCAGACACATACGCACGTACAAGAGCTTAACATTTCCAAAGCTGACACTTGTGGAAAAAATACAGCCTAAGTGTTACCTGATATTCTGCACCCCTGTGTCATAGGTTCCTCCAGATGGGCTTTTTTTTCTCCGAAACCTTGTGACCTTTTGAAAGCGGCGACGGTGTGTGATCCCATGAACACCCCCAAAAGTCAGAGCACAAGCTTGTTTTTGTTTTTGGACCCGTTTCCTTGTGTTTTGACTGGGTTGCATGTGTGCCAACTATGGAGTGAGCTCATACTTTCACATAAATGAACTCATCACTGCAGCTTATTAGGGCACAGAAAGCTCAGAGTAACCCCATTGTTCGAGAGGAAAGGCTTTGGTCCTATACCATGACTGTCTCCTCTCTGCTGCTTTTACATCTGCAGACTCACATCTGGTCGTTTGAAACAGCGTGTTCAGCATCAAGAGAGGGTTGCATAATATCGTAAGAATATTTTTTTGCTCTGTTTCTCTCCTTATTTCTTTTTTTCTAAAACCTCCTGGCCTTGTTACATCTGAGAAATAAAAGAATACAGGGGTTATAGGATAAAAAAGCACATCACAGGAGGCCTGTCTCTTAGAATGAAATACATTTGTTTTCATAAAAAGGGCAGTAATATAAAACTTTCCAGCCTCTTAAAACTGTCTGCCTGTGGGCAGTTATATTCCGCTGGGCAAAATTATTTCATTTTTTGGATGCACATCTTGATTTTTAATGCCATGAGTGAAATGAAGCCAAACTGATCCCATTTCTGGAAAACAATCTTCTTTATTTTGGCCTCTGCAGGAAAAAAAAAAAACAGTGTTTTGAAATTAATATAATTCCTTCACAATTCTCTTTTTGCTGATAATTTCCAGCAGCGAAGGTTCGTTCTGATTGTCAGCCCATTGTACTGGACGCAGTAGGGAAACTCTACCCTGCTCCCACTGCCCTGTATCCTGGAGACAAGAGGCCTAAACACTTCAGCTTGAATTTAGTGCAATCGTTAAACTATTCTGAAGTAATTATGAGCCATTAAATGAAGAGTGGGATTGCCCTGTCGCTGTTGGAGCAAAAAGTCACTCCACATGAAGGTGATTTCAGGAGACGCAAGGGCCTGTGTGCCCTGGCTGCAGGCCGATGGGGTCTCCGAGCGGGCGGACCTCACACACACACTGGAACTCTGAGGGCTAATGACATGAATGTGCACTAAGGCTGCTTAACATTCAAGCATGGACCCATGTACAGGCGGTTAAGTATGCACACAGCGACATGATCGCACATACATCACAGACTAGTGTATCATCTCTTCAGAATTTGCGAAGCATGATGATTTAGTTCAGTGTCACATTAAGTGAACTCGCTCATCCTTCAGTCTGAATGAGGGCATTAGGCAGCAGCCCAAACACACCACGCACGACTTTTATACTCACTGCATTTTAACACTCACAGCTCAAAAGTTACAAATGACATTGTTGAGTGTTTTGACTTTAAGAGTACATAAGAAAGTGTGCGGCAACACTGTCCATGAAGGTTATGTCTACAATGCATTACAACCACATTCATAACACATGATAATGCATTTGTAAGGCTTTAAAACAAATAATTATAAGTGGTGGACATAGTGTATTTTTAAGTTCAGGATTCATAACGCTCTATACCTCCATGCAGAGGTGACACAAGTGTTTGAGAGAACAGTCTGAGTTCTGGGTTACACAGCACATCATAGCTACCATGACTTTCGCCAGTTATAAAGACACATAGAGAACTGCACTAAAGCATCATGACAGATTATGAACTTTATTACATTTCTGAAATGGAATAATGTCTTATAAAAGTCAATAATAAGCTATAGCATGACTTTGTGAGCTCCAAGTAAGGTAAGAGCACTGTGTAAGGTTATTAGCCATTGTATGATATTTGTGACAACTTATAACAAGGTTTATGAAGTTTTATAACTGATGGACCTAATGTATTATAAGTTCAGCATTCATAAGGCTTTATAACTGCATGCTGAAGTGACAACAGTGATTGAAAGAAGACTCTGAGTCCTAAGTTATAACTACCATAACTTTGACCAGTTATAAAGACACAGAGACCTGCACTAATATATCATAACAGATTAAAATTGTATTAAGTTTCTGAAATGGAATAATGTCTTATAAACAGACATCATACAATGACTGATATAGTGTATGCATGTTATAGTGTATTATTGACATAGTTAGAGAGTTAGAGAGTCATAAAGCATTACGAATACTGAATTTATAATACATTATTTTCACCACTTTTAAAACTTAATAAACCTTGTTATAAGTTATGTATGATCATAACTGTATATAAAGAACTTTATAAAGTCTTATGAATGTGCATATAAGGCATTATAGATACAACCTTCATAGAGTGTTAAAAAAATATGGCTAGTTCGAGTTAAAGTACAACAAAATTCAGCAGCTGCTACAAAGAAAAAGAGATAGACGCATCACAAAACCCGACCAGTAAAGTTAAAAATACTATTTTATTTTTTCCACGTTACTGGAGAAATATGACTTGGCAATGGATCAGTCACAAAGTTAAAATTATGTGATTAAAATACAGAGTAAAATCCATGATAATCACAATAACAGCTACGGAGAGGGCTGGGAAAGAGAAAGCCACCAGGGCAGATCCAGTCACCGCACCACCACACATCATTCCCGTGGTCCAGCTCCTTAACATACACACACACACGCGCGCACACACACACACACATTTGCTCCACAGAAAAGTGCTGTTAGGTGCTAGAGTAATGCAGGGCTCCATGCAAGTGAAAAAGAGCTGAGATGAACACGGCCAGCAACCCGTGCAATGAGACCACACCCTTGTTCTGCAGCCTGATTGCTTTAAAAGGGATCCAGTTTAAAACTGCCATAATCAATATACTTTATTTTAGCGATGGATCAAATTAATGTGTGCATAAGGTGTTGCTCATGGTGACAAAATAAAGTTGCACATTGCTAAGCAAATGAATTCCTCCTGTTTGACCATTTTGTTTTCACATACAGCTATATCGTTAACTTCAGGGCATGTCTATCAATAAATCTACATAAAGTGGCAACACAAAACACACACACTTGTATAGGATCACAGAGCAGAACTGACTTCTCTGTAACAACAAAGCTAAAGCTCGCTGAGCTAATGTGCTGCAGTCCAAACAGTAAAACAGTTACCAGCATCTGACCTGACTCGTTTTTATTTAGTTGGCTTCAAATGAGGCTTAACATTCAGAGAGTTTCTCTTAACTGTCCCTCAATATTATAACAGTATTGCAACAATGCCCCAGTATGTGGGAACTGCCACATTAGCCATGCAACATGCTAGCCGATATCGATCTATCATTGTGCTTGAACCGTTACCGGCCCTTTCTGAGAAGGCAGGGGTAACCTGCACGCACGCACATCATTAAAAACTAACTTTATATCCACTCAGCTTTTCCGTCCTCTGAAGACGGGGGACAGACTGGAGGCCAGTGTGGTAATTTGTGCTGGTACTTTGACATGGTGTCAATTAGTTTGGAGAAAATGTCCAGTAAATAGCCCGTCACTCAAAAATAAAATACATCAGGTCAGCATATGTCCCTGTCACCCCCCAAAATAGAGCTTTTCTCCTTAAGAAAATAGCACCAGCAACTGACCGACCAATGAGAATTTGGTCTGATAAGAGCATATTGAGCAACCAATTCACCATATAACCAGAAGGTGTCAGCCTGAGAAATATCACCAAAGTCTGCAGTTCTTTTCACGTCTGTTGAGATTTCATGTCATTTTTTGGTTTTCAGGCTCATAATTTTCCCACTTTGGGTCACTCCCACCACTCTGATCCGTGTTGTTTAAAGCAGAAGGAAACGAGTTGGTGAACACAGTGAAGCATTTAGCAGCTAAAGAGACATTTCCCTCAGAAATTGGTGGAGATCAAAAAGAAGCTAAAAGGAGAGTGAATATTTGACTTAATATTCACCAGGAGACCAGAATCACAACTCTAGATGAATATCAATGTTGCTCCAGGTTGGCTGAATGTATAAACAAGGTTGCGATGTCAGTGTTGTGTTCACAGCTTGTTTCAGCTGTTCCTAAGTGGCCAAAAAATCAGGTGTTGCAGCTTTAAGGTAAAGTGGTGTTGGTTCATCAGGACATAGTCTTATAGAAGGTATGTAATATGGTCAAGGAGGTGTTGAAGTTGAGGAAATGGTGAAACTAACAAAAACATGACTGAGTGCATGTTTTTATTCATGTTTCTCATCTGACGTACAGATTTAAGCCGAGACAAAAAGCGAAAAACTCATAACCTGATCCACCTCATGGTTCATGTAGAGCAGCAGTGGCCCAGGCCTCTCAATTAAAGCGTCAGAGTCACTCAACCTCAGTGACATCTTATCTGATTTCCCCGTTGCCCTCCCCCACCCCCAATGTCAGACACGCTGAGGGAGAAGCACTTCGCTCATTCTGCTTCACCACTCAAAAATGTCCCCTTCTTCTCCCTGTGGAGACAGGGGTCTGGAGTTGGAGCTGCGAGTGCGATCAGCGTGTCCCCGCGCTGACACGGCGCTGACCGCAGAGAAGCTGCTCCAGACTACCGGACAGATGTGTTTCATTTGGCTTTATCTGTTGACACATCCTGTCTGCATTGCATGCGAGGACAGCATTACACAGCGGCACCGAGGGCAGAAGCAGAGACACCAGACTGAAACCTGAACTCGAGCGAGGAACGCTTTCCTCTGCACTGCCGTCTCACACCACAGTCGGTAACATCACTCCTCATGAAGACACAACACCTCAGGAGTGTTTCTTCTTTGAAAAATGTCCGTTTTGACACCGACCTGTGTTTACTGACCGAGGCCTGGTTTCGGTCATTTGCAGGTCAAAAGACACGTGTCTAGGTTCACACTGAGATAAATCTGGTTGAAAAGTGAAATGCTTAGCCACCCTCGCAGCATGACTCTTCAGGGGTGGCAGTGTCAGACTGATTGGTCTGCCACTTTAGTCCAGACTGAAATATCTCAACAAATAGTATGAAGTCCCATTAAATTTTGTCAAGACGAGGGTCCAAGATGATGAATCATAAAGACTCATCAATCATCAGGGGTTTTAAGTGAAACTGTCTTAACAATTATTGGATGAATTTCCATTAAATTTTGTATAGACATTCATGGTCCCCAGACGGTGAATCCAAATGATGAACTCTTCACTTTCCATATAGTGCTATTATATTAGGTAATTTTAAATATTTTTATATTTGGTTCATGACCAAATAACAACAGAACTAATAACATTACCATTAAATACTGCTTATACTAGATGCTACTTGATACACAATCGATACCTTAGGTGTCAAGCACCGATGTCCAGTCCTGGTTAACACCATAAACTATAATGAACATGGTTATCACTGTGCCTGCTAAAAATCAGCATTCCTATTGTAAGCATGTTAGCATGCTGATGTTAGCATTTAGCTATAGTACAGCCTCAGTAGACACTAGCTTGGCTGTGTTCGAAATAACTTCCTATTAACCATATATTGTGTTATATTATGGACCACTATTTTATTTGAGTGCACTATATAGTGCCCTTAGACATTCCACAATAGAATGAGCAAGTACTATCAATGACGTAATATTTTTCCAGGACGGCGAAGACGTGACCTCTGTCTCTGATTGGCTTACCTTGAGATTCTTCTCTTACCCTACCCAATCTCATTCCAGATGCTTAAACCTAATCAACTTAAACCAACGAAGGCAACAGAGACTAGCCAATCAGAGTCACAGTAAAGACCCATCTACACCAAGAAGTATAACTTAAAAAAAATCTAACTTCAGGACTCCATCCACTTAGAACAATTTTGAAAACAATATATTTTTTAATAGTTTTAGTTGTAGTTCTTGGTGTGGATGGCCCTTAAGGCAGGTCATGATTTCACCATCCTGGGAAAAACGAATTGGCATCCATGACATGGACACAACTTTCTGCTCACAATGCAATGCTCTGCATTTTATATTATACAGTTGTGCAACTCCACACCTCTCAGTGATAAAAATAAAATGATGAAGGTTAGACTGTGTCTGAAATATTAAATTTTCTGCACACTATTGTGAAAACTGTTGAGTTTTTGTTACATGGGGAGCAGTGAATGAGTGAATGAGGGAAAGATTCTGAATGATTCACAGCCGTAGTCCTGTTAAGACCTTCATGGTTGCATATTACACATATATTACAGTATGTGGTTAGGACCTGTAGTACATTCACATATATCCATTAAAGTTATGGTGAAACAGCAGTTTTATGCAACCTACAGTAGATATCTAAAAAAACTTTACAGTTTTACCATAGATGTTTGTAATGCTTATTGATTGTGATACATATGCCCAAATGTTTGGGTGTAAACATTCCACATTCCCCTTTTGTCCACTGCCATTAATAAAAAATACAATAGTTTGGTAGAAAAATATAGTTTCCAGTAAAAAAAAAAAGAGCTTACTCTCATGTTCTTTGGTTACTTTCTTCAATATATAGTCATCATAAACTCTGCACGATCCTTTGCTCCTCACTTCTCGTTTCTTTTTCTACCTCGTATACATATATATATGGATGTCTTGGCTGAACAAGAGCTGACCTACAATGCTCTGATGTGGTGTAGGGAGGTGACCCTCCCTCCCACACGCACGCCTCCCCTGCTGGTCACTCATGAATATGGCTCTAATTGAATTCACTGGAGACAAACGAGTGTTAATTGGGAGGATAACGATGACCGCAGCCAACTATTCAGAGGCCGGCCTTCAAAAGGGGGGGAGGTCTCCTGCCTACCACAGGCCTGTTCTTCCCAGCAGGAGGGGGTCCATGGGGGGCTGAGGGAAGGTCGGGGAGGGGGCTCTACAGTCCTTTGTGCTCCTTTTCTTTGGGAGGAAGCAATAAAGCAATAAAAAAAAAAGCCTTGGTAGTTGAGTCCTCTGTGCTCTGACTCCCCCTACGCTCCAGCGTGAAAGAGGGGGCCCTGTGACAGATCATAACCGCAAACAACAACTAGGCCTGTGTGTGTGTGTGTGTGTGTGTGTGTGTGTGTGTGTGTGTGTTTGTGTGTGTTTGTGTGTGCAGCAGTGTTTCATTCACTTCTGATTGTGCTGACATTCTCAACATTATCACACCCCCAGAGCAATTTTTCAATATTACGTTTTTAGGCTTTTCATGACGCAAATGCAAAGCAGGTATGGCATAAACAAATCAATTATTAAACAGGCTCATGTGTCATCACCACACACACACACACACACACACACACACAGAAACACAGACACACACACACAGAAACACAGACATGAATGCCTGACTGTGGATATCAGCTTTCATTTGATACAGTTTTGGAATTGGCCTGCAGGACCTTTGCCAGTTGCTTTGGATATTACCTTTGTTTCTGTTATTGCAGTTCTACAGAACTCTGTCAATATTTCAAAAGTATGGAGGCAAATGTCTTTACACTCATTTGGCCTTGTGATATTTCATTACTTTGTCATAAATTCTTTATGAGATAATATGATCTGAAATGATTTAATACTGATAAACAAACATGGAAATAAACAACTGGAGGCAGCTCTGTTTTTATTAATTTCTGTGTTTATTAAGATAAAGGAAAGGTGTGACACAATAAGGCTAAAAATTGCAGATTCGTTCAAAAAAACAAAGGCTTTATTCCTGTATCTGTTTTTAAATGAGTATTGCACCTTGGGAAAGTTATGCAAATATTACCCAGAGTGAACTTTCGTTTCTGCTTCTGGTTTATTAGTGTTTCTACTTTCCAGTAGGAATACTTACTGGTATGCAGTACTGGCACTTCTATGTTTTTTTAGACCATTTCCACCCTTGCCCCTGATGAAGGAAACCCATGGAATTTACTTGGCATTTACTTTTACTTTGGTTAGAATACACTGGAGAGGCAAAAAGGCTTACAAAGCAAGTTGGTTAATTTTGTAAATTTTGTCAAACTTGGCAGATTTATATTTTACATAAAAGTTTTAATTGTTGCTGTTGTGGATCTGCTGTAATCCAGTAATCATGATTTATCTGTCTCATAGTTGCCTTTAATGTTTGTAGTTAGCCCCGGCCTCGTAATTTGGTTAGGTTAGCTAACTACTAGCTAATGGTATTGCCAACACATGCCAACTAGCTAATGATATAGCTAATTAGAGCAAGCTAGGTCATGCTAGTTAACTGTATTGTAACTGGCACTATGCCTCAGTAATAGGCTTTTTTCCCCCAAGGATGGCAAAGTCATGACCTGTCCTACTCTCACTCTGATTGGCCAGCACTCGCTGTATTTGTTGGTTTTGGTTGTTTTGGTTTGTTAGGTTTAGGCATGAGAACTGCGATTGGTTATGGTTAGGGTAAGAATATCAGGGTAAGCCAATCACAGGCAGAGCAGGGTGGGTCATGCCTCCGATATCCTGGGAAAAAGTAGGCCTATTTTATGCTTGCTGGTTAAGAGCAAATATTAACACACTTACAAAAGATGGCGCACACTATAAACATACCAGCCTACACAACTACATCAACATGTTAACAAATCATTATGCGCATGTTAGCATGCTGACGATAGTATTCAGCTCAAAGCATCACTATACAGCCTCACAGAGCCCTAACTTGGCTGTGGACTCTTTATGCAGACTTTTTTTCTTGTTATTTTGTGTATCTCTTATCTTTAGTATCTTAAATTTAATAGAAATTTTAGATTTGACACTCATTCATTTGCTGATCCCCATCAAAATAACCTAATATGACAAAAATGGTTGGCGATTTTTCGTGACTGTGATAAAACTTTACATAAGTTGTTTCCTCTGAGTCATAGCAGATTTTTTTTTTTAAGCTGAGGCCGCCGTCTGAGTGCACAGTAACAAACTTGGTTTGAGGTACAGGCCATTAAGATCATCTTCTTCCAGTTGGCTCTCTGAAAATAAGTTCTCATCCTTTTTCTCTCCTGTGGGAGCACAGGCGGCACTCAATCACCTCCAGCGTGACCCTGGACTATGGCATGAGTTCAAAGCTATGCTCGGCCTCCGCATCACCCAGAAGAATCCGTCCAATCACCTCTGTGTCCCACTGCCTCCCTCGCTGGCATCTGTCTTCTTTCCATATATCACAGGTGAGCGTTGGCCATAAAGGGGATTACTCCGCGGGGAGACTGTGCATCCATTTCCACCATTAAACCGGATTCAGGTGCTGCCTCTGGTGCTCTCCATAGGCATCCAGTGAGTAATGGATACCCTCGTGCCTCTCGCTGCCCTTTCTTATCTACTGTACAAGCCTGGGGGACGCTCACTGACTCACACAGACAGAAAGACACACGCTCACTCAAACAGGAACACTTAGTCACTTTTAGTTCTCATCTGGAGGCTTTCTGGAGTTTTATACAGGGGATCAGTGTTCAAAAGAAGAATTTTGGATCATGACCCATTTTGTGACAGATTGGCCTCTGCACTGTAGCATGTCCCTCATCCCCTGTCCTCCAGGGACTCATGGAGACGTAATGTCCTCTCCAGAATTTTGCCATAAAGGCTTTGTGTTTAATCACCTCTTTATTTTACTGATCTCTGTTGATTTTCTTCTCTTCAGTCAGGATTGTGGTCCAACTCCGCCGCTGGTTCTGTCTGTTGAGTAGCTGTGAAATCCAAGACCACGCTGGACAGTCGATAACGCCTCATTGGCTTCACAGCGCTAAAAGCCCATGTCACAGGGCTGTGTCTAAACACAGGAATGATTTTCACGGCTGAGAGGGCGACTCTCCAAAGGAACTTCAGTGGAGGAAGAAGAGATGAAGTTTATAGCTTACAGTGAGCTGCAGAGAGACGAAAAGATACAGGAAAGGATGAATACGGTATCATCAGGTTTCAGCCTTTAAGACTGAAGCAAAAATAAATAAAGTCGTGTGCCAACAGAAGCACACAGCCAAAGCTGAAGCAGATTTTAGTGAAAATACAGAGGAGTTCACAGTATTTCCAGGAATTTTCAGTGAAAAAAAAATCCGACTAATTAGCCTTAAATACATTTCCCTCTCAAATAAAGCTGTGGATATTAATTACATCATACATCATCAAAACATAATCCTAAATGTTCATTTCTTCTTTCTGTCTCTTTATTTTCCATCCTCATCTCTTTGGAATGACTTTGAAATGGTTTCAAGTGGAATTTTCTCACCGCCAACTGTACTCCATTTCGTCATCTTCCAAAATCTGCATAAATAAAAGCGTTAACCATTTCAAAAGTAGCACTTAATCCCAAAGTTGTAGGGTTTTTTTCCTTTCCTAAAACATTTCTATTCCAGCATTTTTGAGACTGAAATATCTCAGCAACTATTGTATTGGCTGCCACACAGTTTTTTTTTTACAAATATTCATGCTCCACAAATAATGAAACCCACAGACTTTGGTGATCCTCTGACCTTTCCACTAGGGCAGGGGACTGCAACCTTTACTCTGAAAAGAGCTATTTTGGGCCACAGAAAGTAAAAAAACAAATCTGTGTGGAGCCACATTTATTAAATTACCTAATTTTCTGACTTTCCTTTTTTTTGGATTTGGCATCCACAGCTAGCGAATAGAGAGTCTCAAGACTAGGCATAGACAATCATCGTGTTTAGATTATAATGAAAACTCAGAAGAGTTTACAATATTTTATTGTAATGTTAGCATGGTAACACACTAAACCAACATGTTTTTTCCAGGTGCCTCTCATATTTGAAGGCCATTTCATAGTACCCCCCCATTTTGTTGTTTCTCCCTCAGTGGGAAATTCCCATAATTTGTATGCCCCTCAGATTTGATTATGAATAATCCTCATACAGTACATGGATCCATAAGTTTTGTATGTTTGTCTGATGTCACCCAAGTTGCCAGGTCATAGATGAAACATAACCTACATACACAATCCACACAATACAATACAATTTCAACCCATCTGTCACTCCAATCTGGCAACCCACAACCTGATTCAACATGCGTGTGTGCAGTTGCTCTCTGTACAGCCAGACGAACCAGCTAACTTGTTGTTAGCTGTTGTCAGAAATGTCAGGGCAGGACGGCAGCCCACCTAAGAAATCTAAATACACCTGACTTAATAGTTTACGTTTATCTTGTATTCACCATGATAGTGGTGATTCCTTTTACAGAGCCTGCAGGATTGATTTTGATATAAGGTACAGCGGGAAAAATTGCGTGAGCCCACATGTGAGTCCAGACAGAACAAGCACGGAGTTGAGGCGCAGAACAGCCTGTGTATGTTGACATAGTCATTGTTAGCGTGTTAGCGTGCTGACGCTAGCACTTAGTTTAAAGCATGCTGTGCCCAAGAACAGCCTCACAGAGCGGCGAGCATGACTGTGGACTCTTAAGCCTCTTTCAGACATGCACCCTTTTATGGTAACCTAACGGCAACATGTCAGTCTCATGGAACATTTCTTTATTACTCTCAGTTTGGTACAAGTCTGAATTGATTGTCCTTATTAATGTCCAGGCTGCAGCAACATGTGTCTTCACTGTAATACATTTTTTAAAATCAATCATCTCTTATGCTTAAATGCACAGTGCAAAGTATAAGTTGTTGAAGAGATCAAATTCATATGATATCCGCCCAATTTATTTACCCCTTGCAGTGTGAGGGGGAGCATCACTTGCACTCACGACGGTCATTAATTACAGCTTCAACAGCAAATAAAAAGTTTTAAAATCCATCAGTCAAGAGAGCAAAACACTCTCTTCTATCCTGCAATCATCACATTTTTAACGCTTTAGTCTTGTTATAGGCCACGGTGATTTGCAGCACCAGAATGGTTAGAGGCGATGTGAACGGCAGTTGTCTTTCATGTCCTTGTAAAAACAGTTAGATGTTGTGAATCATCACACTGATCAGGCTGTGATAAGAGAGCAGACGTGGAAAATGCTGATGGCAATGACATAATTGTCTGACAATAATTTTCCCTCACCAAAACCTTTGCAAGGGCTGTAACTTTGAAAAATATTTCACCTTCGACAGGTCTCTCCCTGCGTCTGCCTTACAGTGGCAGAGCGCTTCTCATCACTCCAAACATGTCTGAAACGCTTCAAACACAATCCGCCTCTGTTTGGTCACTCGTGCTGAGAGCTTGAATTCAAGAAACTGAGTTGAGGTAATCCAAAACTCAGGTAATGCGAAAGACACTTAACGTGATGGCTGCGATTAAATGCTGTCATCGAGGGTTGAATGTTACATGCGTCCGTCTGTTGCATGATGTCATGTCTGTGAGGCTCAACATGGCTGTGGTCCCGAGCGTTGGAAAAACCTGGGACTTTCAGAATATCCCTGCCAGCACAGAATCAAGTGCATTACGACTAAACGTATTCCCACAAAGCATATACAGTTCGCAGAGGCATTTTGTGGTGCCCAGAGGTGAAGTGAGCCTGTGGTGTGTATGCTGACGCTGGTGGCAGCAGGGAAACTGTGATGGCAGAGCTCTTGAGCGCAGGTACAGGGCAGTGAAATCAAACTCTCCCCAGGAGGAGACCTGCCCGGGCCGTGTGTTTGACGTGAAATGTTCCAGAAGTGTTAAATTATTCCTGCGCGAAACTCAATCTATTCCCCTATCCTCGCTCCCAGCCCGGTCTTGTTTTATCCTGCCACCTCAGTTTAAAGCTGCTCTCTGTGAAAGGCTGCTGTACATTCCTGTATCACAAATAAACAGCCATCATAATGTACATCTCCCGGCTCTGCAGCACAGAACCTTTGATGAGCGAAGCAAAGAGCACCAGAGATTGTCTCTCGGGGATTCTGATCATTCATCAAAGACCTCCAGCAGGACCATAACATAGCTTGAACAATACACAAGCGAAGTTGAAGCAAAGGCTCCTGGGAGATATTCCATATTAAAGCTTGTCTGAACACCTGAAATAGCAGGCAGAGCGCAGGAATGGGAAATTCCCGTCTTGTCAGAAAGGCATGGTGATGTATCCTGAGGGTTGCAGGGAGCACCTCCTGGTGTGTAATTACTGGACTGAAATATATAGTTCATTATACAGCTCAGACCCCACACACTGTATCAGTGTCACCACAGGGCTGAGACCATGAGGCTTTTATTGTGAATGACAAATGAAGGAAGTATTTGTAAAATAGTTGCTTACTGTATCGGACTGTGTGTTTTATTCATGAGTGTGCCTGACGTTTGTTACTCGACAGCAGCACAGGTGTCACTCAGAGTTACAACGTGTATACAGCACACGTTCCTCAGTCACCTTGTAATACAAACCATATGTACAGTCATTTGATTTTTAACATTGATTTTAAAATATACATGGCAGTAAGCCTTGTGTAATTAACAATGACTGTGCAAAAATACACATCATTTTTAGTTAATTTACTTTAAAAGACTCCAGAAATGGTGTATCTATTATTTAAAGTTGAACTGAAATTAAAATTTGGTTTTGAAATCAGTATACAATATACTATATATTATTGGCATTTGTTTTAACTTATTATTGTACTTATTTGGTAAAAGTTTTTAATTGCCAAAAACAATTTAAGGTAGAATTTTATTTATTTTTCTGCATTGATTGCCTCCCCTACATTGATTTTCTCCAGGTGGTGCAAATGTTTTGTGCCAGCTGACAATGTCAGTAGGTATACTTTGATTTGATTGATGCAATATTTTAATAATCTTGCGAGGCAGCTGGATTCGAGAGATCACGAGGTCACACGAGAATCCTACCAGGCCTCAAGTTATCCATTTGTGGGGCCACCAGAAGTGATGCAGCCAGTCAGCCTTGGAGGGACTACTGTCAGCTATGGGCGTGATTATAGGTGTGATGATGGCAAATAGTGTAGCTGCTTAGACTCGCTTCCAATTTTGCCCAGTGGTCACTTGTGGTATTGCAGCATTTTCCCTATAAGTCACCATTGTCACATGGGACCAGAGGGAGAAACACCACTGGACATATTCAGGTCACATACAGTGAAGTAAACCTGGAAACAAGAAGCTTTTTTGCCATTATTGCCAGGTGTGCAACTCCTGTTGGACTGACGCCATCTTTGCATCCCGTATCCTGCGTTTAATACATCCCTGGGTGATGTAGGGGGAGTTGCTACCCATTGCTGTGGTTCTGGCAGTCTTGTTATAAGCTATGACAACTGGACCCATTATGAAGAGGCAGCTAATGTGCTAACTGCACTTTTTCCTTTCCTTCACGTAAAACAAACACAACGCTGAGTGTCTAGGAGCTGCCAATCACTCAGCAAAGTATAAAAATAATATAAATGATAAGTAATGTCTCTTGGGAATCACTGCTAACATTAGCAAGCTAGGCTAACTAGCTCACCTTGTGAGTGTAAAAGAATCTTGATGGCACCAAAGGTCCTCCCAGAATGTTCAATACTGTAAACTGACTGAGGGCTTAAAGTTGAAATATGTAACCTCTTTGCATTAAAACTTAGATTATCCCAAATGTTGCCAATAATGGAGAAATACAAACTTTTTTCAAGTGGTAGCAGTGTGTTTCTGGGTCGCTAGTTTCTATAACTTCCAGGAAAACACAGTATAAGTTGGATACATCAGAGATGAAGGAAGTCTGCAAATGTGACGTAATGTAACATGAATTAAACTTACTACATTACCTCATCCGTGAACATGATTTCTGAGAGATTTTCATCCGCAATGGTGGTTGTTTTACAAAACAACTCCCATGATCCCATGCCACTTCAGAATTTGTCAGACTATATCTTTTGTTATTGCTTTAATGTGCCAGACAATCCGTAGCCGCAGATCTTAATTACTGTGCATTTAAATTGCTAATAGTTGAGCGCTATGTGGATTTTATGGCAAAAGAAAAAAAAGTGTGCTGTATCAACATTCACAAGATATTATGTTTGACATTCTCCCACAATCATAATAGTTGAATCTGAGTGCAGCAACAACTTTGTTCAGTGGTTATGTGACAGTTGAGTGGTACTTCAGTTTGTCAGTCTGTGCTGATTTGCACAAAGATGAAGAGAGAAAAGGCGAGACAAAAGGAAACAGGAAGAAGAAAATGAGGAAGTAAGAAAGAAAAGGAAGATTTATGTGAGAAAATAGGAAGTTAGAGTTACAATTTGATCTTTATTAGTACTTCTGGATACTGGCCTTTCTTCCTGCATGTTTCAAGTTATAAAAGGAAAAGAGTAACCAAATCAGGGATTGTGTTTTTCATACTGTCAGGTATGAATGGTGACAAAGCGCTTCTTTGAAACAGAGGAAAACAAGCCCACCTGCCTTTAACTATGTCGACTAGGTGAGGACACCAGCAGGAACAGCTTAATGTAAAGGTACGAGCAGCACAATGGACTCAAAGTGGAAAAAGAATGCGAAGTACGTACACAATGTTACCGCCTTTGACTTTAGGAGCACGTGGAAGTTTAGCTAGCGACGACAGGAGCTGTGTTTGTGTAACTTACTCTACTCGGGGCCAGACAGCGGGGACACAGGGCACCTCATGACATGTATGAGAGGTGACTGGATGACAGACGCTAACGGCGGGACCTTGTGTAAACACGCCCATTGAAGACAGTGTCAATCAACACCCCAGATTAGAGCTCAGGCTATTAGTCAAGTCAGAAATCCTTCATCTCTCCTTCAACAGAACTTCAGCAGAACAGCACTCTAATTGAAGCGCCGGCGGACTGAATTGACCCGCAGACAACAAAGCGATAACTCTGAATTATGACAGATTACCAGAGACACTGGTGATGTAAAGCCGGAATAACTTTGAGATAAAAGTTTTAAAAGGAAAGCGCTCAGTGGAGAACAGACCAAGGCCAAACAGTTAGCCTTGACTTTCACAGCCATCATTGCACGGAGAGGATGACAGAATATTTATGCGAGGGTAGCCATGGTTTGGACACCACAGGAAACATCACAGGGTTACTTGAATCAACAGGCTTCTTTCTCACTCAATATTTACATATTAAATATCATGCCAAGTGGGACATTATTTTTCTGTGTTTGTGGATTTTGGATGTGATGATATATATCCAAACAAACCTCATATTCAGCCATGATAACAGCTCTGTGAGGATGTACTTGTCACAATGAGGACAACATGAAAACCTACCCGTTAATCTGATCTGGGAATGTTCAAGGTTACAAGATGGTCGTCGCTAACCTGACACACCAGATGGTTTGTTACACAGAACCACCAGGCAAGTCGTGCTTAGAAACTGTTTGGAAACGGGCAGGCACTTTAAAAAAAACACTTGGCAGGTGATTGGATGAACCATCTGTCTATCACTTATAACAATTCAACCAGTCAGGTCAAACTCTTGTTGAACAGCCAGTGATAGAGGCTTGCAGACATTTCACCACAGGTTTGTTTATACTAATGCAGTTCTTTTTACCAAGTGAGAGATATTGTCGCTGTCAGAAATGCCCAAAATCTATTACTTTCTGACTTTCCACTTTCCATATGAATGGAATGTGGCACTAGGCAGGAGAGCCTTGAGCTAAATGCTAAAATCAGCATGTTGACAAGCTCACAACGACAATGCTACAGTAACATCCTGATGTTTGGCAGGTATAACATTTATCATGTTATCCACCTCAGTTTTGTGTGTTCGCTAACATCTGCTTATTTCCACTAAACCAACCTGTCTCCTATAAGTCAAATTTGTACATAACTAAATTGTTTTCATAAATTTATCGTGATCAACATGATTCTGACCTGACACGCCAGATGGTTTGTTACACAGAACCATCTGGGAAGTCGTCCTTGCAAACTGATTGGAAAAGGGCAGGCACTTTCAAAAAACACTTGGCTGGTGATTGGATGAACCATCTGTCTATGACGTTTAACTAGGGCTAACTTCAACCAATCAGATCGAGCTCTTGCTGAAGCCGGTCGCGAGAAGAGTGAAAACATCTTTTTCCATCGATAAAAGCCTCCAGTGCTGTTCTTTGCTTTTCTTTCAGTGAAGAAATACTCTCCAGATCTGGCATATAACTGAGGCTATCACAGTATCTACGCTAACCTCTTCAGGAGCTGCCACTGTTTGCTCGAGACTCTTCCATGGACGCTTCTTGCTGTCATCGCACTCAAAACCACGCCTGTAGCTACCACCACTTTTGTTGCGGACATGAACAGATGACTTGAAGCCTGGCAAGATGGATTCTTGTGTGATCTAGCAAGTCCAGCTGCCCCGCAAGGTAAACATAATTCCTCCCTCGATTATGGTCAGAGACAAAGTGTCTTTGAGCGTATGAACCGCTGCACTACATAATGTGCTGGAGTTGCAAGGAAGTGGTTGTGTTGAATGGTGGGCATGCGATGGGGCAGGACTTCAACACCAGAGACAAGGATTCACATCTGGACTCCTGCAACTGGTTAGGTTTAGGCAACAAAAGCACTTTGGTTAATGTCGGGGAAAGATTGTAATTGCAGCTAAATGTCTTATGTTTCACATCACTGCTGACTTTTGGATAATGCTGTATTCATGACCACTGGATACTGTGTTGCAAGATTTCTTATTCTGGTGGAAAACAAATGAAGTTCAGTTTTCATTTTACTGATAAATTCAGTATCAACATTTTTGCATTTGGGCAGGAACTTTAATTAACAACGAAACTGATTATATGGCTATTATTTTGGTCGGCATTTTGTTTCCCTCAAAACATATTTGCTGTTGTAAAATCAAATGTACGTGACTGTAATTTCATGGAGACAGAGCTGCACTAAATACAAATAAAATATTGGACAAATGCAATGGTTAAAATTATCAGTTACTTGGAATGCATATTTGTTCTGTATCATTGACGGTGATATTTGGATCATCTTGTGTGTACCTAAGATACAATCACAACAGTGTGATAAACATCTGGGGGGTGTGTGTGTGTGTAGTTCTGACTGACTGACTGTCTTCAGTGAATCTCCTGAGACTTACTCGCTGAGCTGCCAAAGACCAGGTGTTTTTTTCAGAAGTGTCAAGACTTTCCTCTCTCGGGGGCCTGGCAGCCATGGAGTAGAGACTGAATGAATGAATTACCATTCAGCACCTTTGTAGAGCAGTCATGGTTGTCTCTGATACTATAGGACAATAAAGCTACAACTTGGAACTAGTGCGCTGTCTTACTACTGAATCAGTCGAATGAGAAAGGCGGATGCAGAGAGAAAGAAATGCCGGGATGATGTCATCTTACAGAAGAGGTTATTCTCTCATCTTGTCACACATCACATCCTCTAAAGTTTATAAAACCTCCATGCTTTTTGTTTTTCTGGGTAATTCCCCTGTGCGAGCGCTACGCTGCATTTCAGCCCTCATTTTGGTTTCAGTACTTTAATCTGACTGCTAGATTAGATGGTGCAAAATGTTTTGCTATAAAAATCATGCCGGTGGTTGTGGAAAGGCTTTATCTCGCTCATGTCAGAGCAATGTGATGTTTATAACCTCTGCAATTGTCAGCAGGGGGATGTTTGTTGGAAAGAAGGACTCAAAACATTCCTTTTCAGCCGGGTGCGCTGCTAAACCACCGTGTGGATGATGTCATCCCAACAACCGCAACCACAAGAACC
>JAJHUR010072479.1:0-26206 GCA_027495735.1 Lutjanus campechanus | reverse complement strand
GCTGAAAAAAAAGTCAACCCGCGGGCTGTCGTTTTGGCCAAATTTTCAACTCACCCAAAACGCCGGCCGTCGGGGCCAGAACTCGCCCCTGGCACGAGACATCATCCCGCCGGCTGTCCTTTTGGCCAGAATTGGCCCTGGTGAAAAACGGCAGCCCTTGGAGCCAAAACTCAAAAACTGAAAGAAACGTAGACCCGCGGGCTGTCGTTTTGGCCAAAATTTCAACTCACCCAAAACGCCGGCCGTCGGGGCCAGAACTCACCCCTGGGAGGAGACATCATCCCGCCGGCTGTCGTTTTGGCCAGAATTCACCCTGGTGAAAAACGGCAGCCCTTGGAGCCAAAACCGAAAAAGACGTAAACCCGCGGGCTGTCGTTCTGGCCAAAATTTCAACTCACCCATGAGACTTAATCACATTTTATTTACTCTACTGTGTCCTGGCTGCCAGCAGGAGACAGATGGGTGGAGGGATGACAGGTACAGTTATTAAAACAAAAACTAAAAGCAGCAGCTGCATCCTCTGCCCAGTGTGGTTTTTTGGAAGAGAGGGTGTATGACACAAATCCATGCTTTTAGAGTTTGGCTGGTTCATTTCAAAACAATGATAATCCTGCTCTCCCTCAATCTTTCCCTGTTTTTTCTCAACTTTTTCCTGAGTATTGTCATCATGGGGGGAATCTTATAACATCTCCATCATACAGTGACCTCTGATAATTTGACATTTCAAGAGTTTATAATATCGAAACAACAGTGTTTTTCACCGCAAGAGATAGATGACACACACTGCAAAAGTTCAGTCTAACAGTCTGAACCAGAGGCAAGGCTCACACTTTCTTTTTCAGCCTTGCTCTCTCATACACCACATGTGAGTGCTGATATCTGATACCATGACACACACTTTTCAAAGGAGTCATTTATATCTCAGGCGTCAGTTCATGTCCAGCGAGTTTAGCAAGAAACAAATTAACTGATAATAATTAAATCAGTGTCAGTCAAAGTTTAAACCACTCTGACTTCAATGGTTCATTGTCTGTTTAAGGTTATGATCATGTGGGTGCGTGTATGTGAGCACTTGTATTTGTGGTGCATGCACATTAAAGGTGAGTGACAGAGCAGCTGGAGATCATATTGTGTAAGGGGGTCAGTAGGGCAACACTCTCATTCAGCTTTTCTGATGTAAAACCTGTGCTTGAGTTTTGAGCCTATTTCACCTGATTTTCAAATATAGTAATTCTTGAATTAAAATAAAGAAAATAAAGAATTCTAACTTCTTAATCCTTATTTTAAATACTTCATAACCAAAAAGTCTTTCTTTATGTTTACAATTCAAAATGCTGTCAGTTTACAGTCTTAAATTCTTAACATTAAATCAATATTGTTGAGTAGAGACAGAGGTGTGGACTCGAATGAGACTCAGGTCACAAATTTTATGACTTTTGACAAAATCAAAAAAGATTTGCAACTTGACTTGGACTTGAGCCTTTTGACTTCATTTTCTTTTGACTTTTTAAGACTCTTGATACCTCCCTCCAATCTCACAGATTTAAAAGTATGTTTCTTTTTAAGTGTGCCATGAGTCAATTAATTTCCTCAAACAATGGATGTTAATGGACTTTGCTCATAGTTGTGCAGTAACCACTCTCACAGCTGCCTGCTTGCAAGAGCATCCCCCCAAAAAGTGAAGTGTTTTTGTTTTTTTTTTAAGTGGCTGCTGCCACTGACAGGTGCTTCAGCGAACATCAAAGTGTTGATACAACCCACTCAAAAGTCCAGCTCACACCGTACATGATTGTTTTGTTCTGGACCTTGATGCCTGTTATTTCCACAATGTCCGCACCCTTCTATTTGACTGGGTCAAGCAAAATGACAACCACCAGAAGTTCAGCATGGCCAACCTTGAGTAGCAGAACAAAATCTATGCATGTTCACTTGATCAGCCACCTCTTCTTACCCCTAGCACCGTGACTGGAACCTAACTGACATGACTGGAGGCAGCAAGCCACCACGGGAAGCGTGAACGCTATTCATTCCCAGCAGGTTGACTCTTATATCCTCAAATCCACTTTGTTGGGACAAGTCTGAAAGTATCAAGCTGCAGGAGAGAACCATGAAGAACTAATGCTACATTACTGTAATGAGAACCAGTCTTTAAAAAATGATGCCAAAGATAATTTTGTTCACGTACAAAAACTACAATGTGGTCGACAAAAAATCAGTTGCAATATGCAAAATGTGTGGGTCGAAAATTACAGACAGACACGCAACAACTCCCAACTTAGTTCGACATTTGAAGCTGCACAACGAACGATAAGTCGGTACTGTTGTTAACATAGTTAGTGAGCTAATGCTTAGCTAACATTAGCTTAAAGTGATATTCCACTCCTAGATGATAGTCCACTCAATTTGTAGGGGAGACCGGGGATGATAGTAACATTTTTGTTTGAGCAAGTGTAACTCAGTGGTTCTTTGTGCTAGAGATCTCAATTTTTTATCATAATCAAAGATTATGTAAATGCCAAATACAAAGAGGTATGTTGTTACAACCTACCCCAGTACCAGGGTGAGTTGTAACACTACTTGAGGATGGATGTAACAATTAAATTATTATGCTTAATAAAGATCCACACTAATAAATATATGGAAGTACTTTAATGAATAATAAAGAAGGAACCATAAACTTGTAAGACTACAAAATAATAATAATAAAATAAATAAAAAGTATAAGTTAATGCAACACATCATATTAAACTAGAGAAACTACTACTTGAGCTTATGTAAGTGAACACAATGGACACTATGCAAAAAATATTTGTGATGAAAATTTTTACTTTCTTACCTGAAAAATCGTTTTTTGGCTCCAGAACAGACAGTTTTCAACTCAGAGACATGAGGCTTCACCAGTGAGCTCAATTTGTAAGTGGGCATGGACTGTATTGATGACATCACCACAGTCTGTTTCTAATTGGTCAAATTGAGAGTGTTACAACTATCCCTTTGTTACAACCATCCCCGGTCTCCCCTACTCACCCCTATGCCTACCCCTCAATGTGAAGATGGGTGAAGATATTCAGTTCACAAAACAATCCTGGAGTTTCCGCAGAAAACAGGGTTGCAGCCAAATCCGGTATAATGGCAGTGAATGAAGACCACGGATAAAATGTTTAAAAAAAAGAACACAAAACAAATACAAAATGTCTCCATCCTGCTCATGTGGTGTAATCCAAGTGTCCGCGAGCCGCGGCATTAAAATTTAACCACAAAAGACGCTATTTACGCCATGTTTTTAGCCGAAATGTGAACTGTAGCATGTAGCAGGTAGCATGTAAACATGGCGTCGATCTCACAATATTTTCACACGTGCATCCATTGAGAGATATACGAAGTCTTGCGATACATCGACGCTATAGCTTTACATGCTACCTGGGAGGCTACAGTGGATTATTATGAGTGGATTGTCATGTAGGGTGGAATATCCTTTTAACACTGAGAGCTCACTGTTGCATTAGGACTTGTTTAGTACTCAAAAATCACAAGATTATGTTTATGCCTTCAGACTTGAATTGGGACTTGTCAGTCTTGATGTGGGACTTGTGACTTGCAAAACAATGACTTGGTCCCACTTCTGAGTAAACACTTACAAGAGAAGAAAGAATCAACTGTTATTTTATGAATGCAGAACTTATGAACATGAGTTCTTCTAACTTGAAATCTTTTGACTTGCAGTTATGTGTGGAATGAATATTCCAATCAACTCATTAGACATGATCAGCATATTAGCAGATTTCCCAGCATGCATTGTTTGAGAGTTAACACTCTCCTGAGGCCTTTCTTTTTATAGTTTGATGAAAACATGCATGATGTAAGGTTATTTGTTTTGAGTCGTTACAAAATTACCTCGACTTGTCTTTTCAGATTGAGTCAACTTAAAGTTTTAAGGCAGTCTAGACACTACCTTTATCAAGTTAATACAAATTGCTTATTTTTATAATGTAGAACATGTACTGTATTTTATGTAAAAGTGTTGAACAGACAGTTCTGGATGCTGCCAGATGTGAACGTGTGGCAGAGCATTGCTAGAAATGACGAAGCGTGTTGCGTTCCCATTCCCCTGCCACTGAAAAGGTTACTCAAACAATGATGAATGAAAGTATGCACTTTAAGCGGAGCTTCCCTGACCCTGGTGATTCAAAAACGTTACACCATTTCTTAAGAATGAATTTAACCCGTTAGGCTTTGCTTAACTTAGTTAGAACAAACGGTGCCTTGATAAATGAACTCTGATCCAAGAGCACCCCCACCACACACACACACACACACCACCAACACCACTGACGCATACACACACGTGCGACACATGCATGCCAGAGCTGAACTGAGGACCCTCTGTTGAACACAGCAGGTGTTTTATGGAACTGTGGGGGTACTGTTAGGGTAACATTAAAAATCAGGAAGTTTCATTTTTGTTTTAAATAAAAATAATCATAGAAGAGGAACACTGTCACCACTCAGTTTCTCCTTCACCAGCGATTTTTTGTAATGCAAAATGCAGTCTTGTTTCATGGCTTATGCCACTGAGATGATTAAAATGACTATTTGTTTCATATCTGTTTCCCATTGGTGCACCAGATAACCTCTGTATGACGTCTCTGCAGTGTTTCGTTTGCCTGGACTTTCTCCATGGCTGCCAATTAGGAATGGTGTGTGTGTGTGTGTGTGTGTGTGTGTGTGTACTGAGGTGAATGCCAAGTTGGTCCACTCATAAAGCATTCACTTCTCTATCTCTGTCTCTCGTTCTCCGCCACACACACTCACAGAAACAAAAAGCACACATAGGCCGATGTCTGATGGAAATGTTTATGTAATTTGAATTCAGGTTGTGCCCTGAGGACGCCCATTCATCTCTTTCATATTAACCCTATTAGCAGGCTCACTGACAGAGCACAAGGATACAGGTTGCCAGGATATTGCTGTTATTATTGCTGCGACTCTATTTTGAGACTCAATAACTCTCTCATCCACATGCTGAGAGGTAATGAGAGGGGTGTTTATGTGTGAGAAAAAGAGTGTTTGGGAATTAAAAGCAACCAAATTTAGGTCAGTTTCATAAAGTGGTCTTAGAGTGATCTGTCCTATTATATTTTTTCCTTTTTTTATCTGATAGTGAAAGAAGTGCGTGAGAGATGCCGTAAAAGGTTTTACCACGTTTTACCATAATTATCAGTGATTGTATTGTTATTAAAGGAGCAATATTTAACAAATGTGCATCCAAACATGAGTACTGCAGTCCAAATAATGGTTGAAATACCATTTAATATATAATCTATGGTTGATGTGAGTTGGTTCCCTCCGCCCCCTCCTCACCAGACTCTTTGTCTGTCAATGTAAAGCTGAGCCTGTTATCCTGAAAACAAAAGCCCGCTGCTCTGAAAATACACACACTGGAGTTTGAGCTCAGTCACTGTCTATCTCAATGCCTGCCAAACTCCATAAACATACTGTTATAAACATCTACTCATTCTAAAAGGTTAAAGGTTACGACTCATACAGAGACACTAACTCATTCAGTGAGCATTAAACAATAATTTGAACTTTAGTTGATATTTCAACCTGGAATGTTTCCTTAATTTCTGAAGACATACCACAGTCATTTTATGATTATTATTACAGTAAATATATTTCAGTTTTCTCCTCTAATAATAGATATCCACAAGAACCCAACCGAGACTAAATGCGTGCACATTAAAAATATGCACAAACACACAAACAATCAGACACAGACACGCTGACTCAAATCTGAGACTGTCAACACTGACTTCATTTGGAAGACTGTGTAGAAAGTGAATCTATCATCATTTGAGTGGTGCCATCTGCACAAACAGCCGCATAAACACAAAGGCAAACACACACTCACTATAACACACATTCCAACGTCAGCACATCAACGTCAGACTATCCAAACAGTGCCCAGTGCTAGGCAACCATGCCATCCCAGTGCAGATGGCAGGGTCTGATCATGTTTATTTTACTCTAATCTAATTTACTTAAGTCACATCGCCTACCCATGCCTGTGATGCTGGGGATATGCAAGTGGAGTGTGTGTACGTGTCTGTGTGTTTTAAGAAGTCAGGACAGACCTACTAATTGCTTTTGTGCAATGGACTGTACCTAAATGGGCAGTGTCCACTTAACCCCGCATTTGCCTCCCGTTTTTTCAGCAATTTAAATGGTAAAATATCAGATAAATCAATTAATCCTGTAGTAAAGGATGGCCTCATGTCCTCTCTTAACTTGTCTGACAGCAGCAATGCATTTCTTCCCACCTGTAGGTAATTTTGGAGGCCGATCTGGAAGTTAGCATCACTGTACAGTACTTCCCTGGGAAGCCACTGGGATTTTTCCATTGGGTTTTGGATTATTGCACAAAATAAGCTTTGTGCAATCGCCAGAAGTATAAAGCTAACGTTAGCCAACAGCAACAGTTGGAGACACTTTAAAGCTTCAAATGTCACAAGTACAGTATTTATTGAGGGAACCAAAGGAGGAAAAATGCTAATTCATTCCTGCAGCACTCTGCCGCCACCTTGGAGTATGCCACCTGTGGCATCCCGTACAAGGGTGCAGTGCTTCCACATCTGGCTCTGCTGCTCTTTGCACAGTTTGCAGCTTTCTCTGGCTCTTATCTGAGTACGTTGACGCACAGTTTGTAACTTAAAGGTCCAATGTGTAAGAGTTAGAGGGTTATATTGCCAGATTGTGACAGAAATGGAATATAATATTCATAAGTAAGCTTTCCCTTCTATAGAGGCCATCATGTTGCACCATCATGTTTCCACAGTAGCCCAGAATGAACAAACAAACACTGGCTCCAGATAGAGGTTAACCCTAACCTCTCTGCGGTCAGCATGATCGACGGACCTAACGACTCACGATTCACAAAGCACTCTCCCCTTCTTGGGGCTGAGGTAGTTGTGTGATCCTAATTGAGGTAAGGTTGTCAATACTTCAATACTTTTTCAATATCATGTGTTTATAATTATACAATATCCGTTATTTATAGTATCCAAAGTACCAACAGCTATTTTTTTTTTCTTTCTGCTGTGGTATTGATTGTTTTATTCAATACTAGTATTGTAATAAAGTGTAAAATTCTAGTATCATGACACTCTAGACTTGAGTACCATGTAAGATCAATCAGACATGCATGCAAGTGGTGGAAAACCAGGGTCACTAGTGAGGAATCATGTTGCGCATTTTTGTGTGTCACTAGATTTAGAGAGTTTTATAGAGTTCAATCTGCACTCATAGAACAAGGGTTACAGTGTGTAACCCAATGTGTCTAATGTGAGCAGGACTGTGACTGAGCGAACAATAAAGTTGTTTATCAACTTAAACACGTGATCTAAAGAAGATATTCAGTCTATTTCCACGCAGAGCAAGACTCATTTAACTATCCCATTACTTTTTATTCATAGACCAACAAACTGTAAAGCTCTAGTCAGTTCTGAAAGATCAGGACCTAAGAAAATTCTGCAGTTCTTGAATGTTAGTGAATAGTGTGTGTGTGTGTGTGTTAAAAGCAAACTAACTGGGTCATCACATCAAAAGCATAGTGTTAACTCACTCAAAATTGTAAAATGAAAAATTAATGTGATGCCAAAACTTTTAACGAGACTTTCGACAGTGTTTTCATTCAGAATAATTACAACCAAGTCTGACACGTGGTGCATGTTCAAGAACTTCTTGTATCTATCTTTCATCAGCGGAGCCTCGACTTGTCTTCTCATGAGTCGTGGTTTCCAGAGAAAATTGGGATACAGTGAGTCAGTCAGTTCTGTATGTTGAGACATTTTCCCCAAATCAGAGGCCCACACATGAGCAGGGAAGGGTGGATTATGCTGGTGTGAGATGTACGGGCGTGGCTTTCCATGGTACAGTTTAATGGTGTGCCGAAGCTGTGGGTGTGGGTGTGGGTTACCATGGCTTAAATATAATCTAGTTTTTAATCATTTTTCCTTCATTGGTGCATGCTTGCAGATTGGATGAGCTATCCGGGTCACTCACTCCACATTCCAATCATCATTTTCATCACAAAGAAATCATTTTTATTCACACACCCTTTCTCTCTTCTACTTCGCCTGTTCCACCTGCTGTCACACCTGTACCTGCAGTATTCCTGCATGCTGTGCTGCATACCATTTGACCATGTGACATGTCACATAAAATAATTCAAGTTTGTTTGAAAAGATGAATTAATGTAACCACCCTTGACTACTGCAAATATTATTAGACAGTAAGTATATAAGTAATTTCTTTTTATAAGCTTAGAATTGACAATATAATCACGAGCCTTCCATGGTGACCAGTTCAGTAGACGGGGATCCACACATTCATCACTGCATTAGAGCTGCAACAATTAGACAATTAATTGATTAGTCAATCAAAAGAGACAACTGTTTTTGAAGCATTTTTCAAGCAAAAAATGTCAAACATTAACTGGTTTCAGTGTCTTAAATGTAAGGATCTGCTGACTTTTCTTAGTAAATGAAGAGCCTTTGGGCTTTTGGACCGTTGGCTGGACAAACAAAGCAATTTGAAGATGTCACTTTGGGCTCTGGGAAATTGTAGTGAGCATTTTTTGACATTCTGTAGGCTAAACGATAAACTGAATGATTGTGAAGATTAATGAATGGTGACAATAATTGTTAGTTGCCGCCCTACAATAGAATTACATAGACCCAGATATTACTTTGAATTTTTTTTAATATCTGCATCAATATCTATCATAATTTTCATTACATTCATTGCCAGAACAATACATTTTTGTATACCATATTTTGATGAACCTAAAACCTGTTTTCATAATAAACCAGATTTCCCAAATACATCAGTGTTTAAATGTATCTTGACAAAGCAGCTACAAAACTAAAAAACAAAATTATGCAACTATAATTGATATTAGTACATCAAAATCTAATGGTTGTGTTTGTGTTTGATTGAAAGTGATTAAACAATGTGAAAGGGGTAGCTCGCAGTGATGAACATAAGGAGAATCATCGCCTAGATTTGCAGCACTCCTCAAGTTTAGTAAACTTAAACCAGACTCCTTTTGCAAAAACAGTCATTTCAACTTGTAGAACATGGGAGTTGCTGGTCTACCGCTGCCTTGTTTGGTTATTTTGTGTAATTGTGTGACTAACCTTTTAAAACACAGAAGTAACACAATAACACAAACAAACTAATCAATCGAGGCAGTGGTATACTAGCAACTCCATTGATCTGCAAAGTAAAATGACTGATTTCGCCAATGAAGTTTGGTTGGTTTGGACAGTATTTGGCTTATATTTAGGGTCAGAATGGGCTAAAAAAAAAAAGGGGGGGGGGGCATCCATAAAAAGGGTATGCTATATTTAGAATATTTTAATTTATTTTCCTAGCTGTCACAGTTTTTTCCACTTGGAAATTGCTGTTATATAAACCATATTGCTCTCTTCAAGGCAGCCAGATTCCTTCGGCAAAAACAGTAATTTTACCTTGCAGAACACCTGCTGGTCTATTACTGCTACGACTGGTTAGTTTGTTTGTGACTTTGGTATTTCAAAATGTTAGTTTGGATTCACCAAAGTCACACAATAACACAAACCAACAGACTGAGGCAGTGGTAATTCCGCAGCCTCTGTGTTCTGTGAGGTAAAATGACTGATTTTGCTTATGGAGTCTGGTTGGTTTGGAGAGAGCTATATACGGATAATATAACAGCAGTTTTCAGTTGGAAAAGGCTGTCTGACAGCAAGATAAAGTGGTGAAAATATTCAAAGTATAAGGCGTCGCAATTTTCAAAATCCACAATCCCATTTCACTTTCAATTTCACGGTCACAATTCGACTCGATTTTTGATTTGAACATTTTTTCACAGTCACAGCTATGCCATATCGAGTCTTGATTTGTAAAGATCAACAGCTCATTGTATTTTATGCCCTGACAGCTGTCATTTATATTTTCAAATTCTTCTTTAAAAAGATAGACAGATAAATCTTACTAGCAGAAACACTGAGCTAACTGCTAGATGACTGTAGCCAAGGTTTAGAGCAAGTGTCAATCAAAGAATTGAATACATCTCCAGCTGCAGGCTACAGGTAAGCTATGCTAGGTCTTCTTTGAAGTGTTTGGGGTTTTTTCTTTCAGACATGCACCAGACATGTGCAAGAATGCAGAGGTGGAGAAAAAAAATACTAGGAAAACTTGCAGATCCTGCTTTTGATTTCAAAATGCAATGTGCACTTAAAATGATTAGGTGGGCATTTTTTCAGGTGGCTAAAATACATTTTCCTGCTGAACCTGCCCACAGCAGTACATTGCTTAGTTTGCTAAACTGGAACACGTGCTGCTTCTCCAAACTGGGGGTGTGCTGGCTGCCGTCTGCTGTACTTAATACACTGACTATGGGTAAGGCCTTTTATTCAGCTGTCCAGCAATCAAAACATGTGTAACTGTCCCACATTCTTATTATTTGAAGTGAATAACCACAAAGACAAGTTTGTTCAGTGCACATGGGTATCAGCCAAACCTGTACTGTCAAATAGCATGCCACAATACAAGTTCATCCACCATTTGTAACCTGCGTTGTTGGGTGTGGTATGTGCATCTGTATGTGTGTTTGTGTGAGTACCACAGTGTGAATATCTTTTAAGCTGTTTGTTTGTGTGTTTCTTCATTATTCTGGTGGAGAAAGAGCAATTTATCCCATGCCCATCCAGCCTTGTGGCAGCTGCCTCAGCCTGTGTCACTAAGCCTGCTGGGAAGGAGCCTCACCAGGGGGGATGAAGAGCCTAAAGCCCCTCCAGCCTGCTGCCACAGACAGACCAGCTCTCTGACAAGGCAACCAGGAAACCAGCTCCCACAGACATGCTGTATAAATAGATCTTCCATTTTAAACACACTGAAATGGGAAGGAGGGGGGTATTACAAACTGACAGACCTGAAAACCTGCCACTGCTGACTGACAGACGTGCAGAGAGGAGAGCAGGGCAGTGAGGCAGACAAACAGAGGTGCACAGCAAAACTAGGTCAAAAAAAAAAAAATTGCAAATGATCAGCAAATAGAATTTGCAGTTTGTTTTTGCACTGTATTAGTTCGGGATGGTGATGGTAGATGGCTGCAAAATATGATTGCAGCGAAGTTAACATTGCTTATAAATGTTGTTACTAAAAAGACTGATTGTGATAAGATATGCAAAACTAATAACTATGTTTTATTTGTTACATGCATAAGCAAGGCTGAATATTTCAGTATTGTTGAGCACTGGCTGAAATGTTTCTGCAGCATTTCAAAGCTGCAACTTTGTCTTGTTAACTTAACTTGTTAACTTAAATACTGACATGTCTAATTTTAAAGTAACAGTAACTCACTTTAAGCAAACGATAGTAATATTGGCTTTTATGAATGTGGTTTCTTATCAGAGAAGGCAGTCTGATACTAGCCAATAGCTGAAATATGGCGTACACTTAAACTGATATTGGTTTTTATAGGACGGGCTTTTTAAGTGGCCAGACTATGTTTTGCTGCTGACCCTGTCCGCAGCAGTATATTGCTTAGCTTCTGCATGCTGGTGGTCTTCTACTGTGGGTAATACACAATACAACTATCAATAAGTACTTCATATGAGACAGCTTCAAATAATCTGAAATACCCCTTTAACCATCCCACTTCTCTGAGAGGGCTATTCTTATTCAAATTATGGTTAGTATTTTTCTCTGTGATTTTATTAAAGTGACACATCGGACCACTGGGGGCCTTTCATTTAAAGTCTTGCACAATCTATTTTTGACTTGTCACTCTCATTAATAAAAGATTTTAAAGTGTCTCCTGGGGAAAATGAGTGGGAGAATGTTGCTTTATAATGCTATTATTACTTGATGCAACCACACAGTCAACGTAGATTCATATTCATATCTGAGAACAGTTCATGTTGAGGTCTGGTCTCCCCCAACATTGTGTGCTCAGCTGTGTGTAACACCTAAGAGCCGACTATTGACATGTATTGTTGCAGTACACAGCATGAGTGGCCCCGGGGCTGTGTACGAGACTAGAGCGCCGTGTTGCACAGAACTATTGACTGAGTTAACAAGGAATAAATGGCTGCTGTTGTTTGTCTCCACATGTTTTTCTCAGAAAAATGATGTCATATTCCCCATTTTCTACTCTCAGCTGTCTCTTCAACAAGCTCCTTCACTTAGCCGTCTGCTCTGTCAGTCCTCTGCTTATTTCACGTATCACTTTTGACCGACCTTTTCCTCCATCCGCACTGTTCCAGTTAGTTATGTAATCTCAGTGTCCTTGTCATTTGGGACCTCATATTGACAGCTTAGTCCTGACCCTCATCCAGCCAGTGCAGTTAGCCACCCCGCCCCAGGCACCTGAAGCATGACACAACATGACATACTGAAAACTATTGATTCCATAAAGACTGTGAGTGTTTATCCTTTACATCTGACCCAGCCATCAGCATTAACATGACTGTCACTTGCTACCTACCAAATATAAGTTACATAACCTGCAATGTGTGTGGGTTCAAAACAGTCTTGTCAGCTGATGTTATATGACCAGTGTTGACTGCAAACCAGAAAAAAGACGAGAACTCTGGGATTTAACACACGCTGAGCCCTTAACTGACAAACAGCAGCACACAATACCTCAATGACCTGATTCTTCTTATCTTGTCAAGATAAGGTGGCTGGGATTACAATGATACCTGGTTCCCTGATGTGGATTAGAAAAACTCATTTGACATGTGATAAACAAGACCAGATTTTGTAACCATGCAGCTGAGTTCAGATCCTAGAAAACAGTTTCTCTCAAGTATTTTGTCACCGTTTGTCGCGCTTTAGTTTTGCATGATGAATAATAGAAACTGTTTAATTGGAGGAAGCAGGTTGCATTTGTTTCAATAAAGGCCTTTCCAGTGTTTCTTGTTGTCTTTTTTGTTCCATTCTCCTAAATTATATTAGCTTGCAATTTTTTGGGACTGTTTTTCTCTTAAAGAGACGGGAAGTCCATTATGGGATTTCTACAGGTTTCAAAATGTTAAATTTAAGACTTTTAAAAACATTTTTATGATCATTAAGATTGTGTTTGAAGACCTGTTCTAGCCATTCTCAGCCAGTGGGCCAAGGCCCAGTGGTAGGCTTCAGAGCGCCATCTAGAGGACCTTGGAAGCAATTGTAGTTTTCTTTTTTAGTAATGTACAAGGCATGACTAATTACATTTGAATATCACCACATCAATAATCATCAGGTACAGATAACCGTGTTTTGTCACAGTTAGCTGTGTGCCCTCGTATGTAGTGACAAAAAAAGGACTGGTTTTTGAAATAAAAAAAGTGATATGAGAGACAACCCAATGCCAGTAAAAGCTCCAAGGCATGTTGCGAAGGAAACAACCTAGAAAACATTTAATTAGGAGTCATAAAGGCATATATACTTTTTCCTCCTTTTGTTCATGTTATGTAGTTTTTTCATGTATTTGGGAAGGTGGTCCTTGTGATTTTTTTAACACTCAGAAGTGGGCCTTAAGTTACAAACGTGGCAAAAGAAGGACAAAGGTTTTCATCAATGTCAGAATTGAGAACAGGGTCTGAACCAGCTCACCTGTGTCTTCACTGCATGGGAGTTGCGGGAGATGACATTCTTAGTCCAGAATAGATCCATGTTGGTTTGGTTTTGTAGATGTTACAGTGTGATCAGTGTGATTTTTTTTTCTCCAAAACACATTTTAAAGCAAGACTGGAGTTAATGTAATGTTCTTAATCTTCATAATCCAATCAATTTTTTAAACCTGTTAAAATTGCATCTAAGACATTTTCAGGCCCAATATCACCTGCCAAGTATTTATTTATTTTTAAACAGTCCTTCATATAATTTTCTAGGAAGAAATAAAACCTTCTGTTACTATCTGAAGCAGTCTACCAGATGTAAATGCCTGTTAACTATAAAGAATAAAGTATAACCAGACAGCAAGGGTAACGAATACATCATAGACATTAGACATCATCAGCATCGCTCAAAAAAACAAACACTTGCCTGAAATGTAGATGTCTTGGACTGTAAAAGAAAATTATAATAAAAAGATAAATACATGTAAGTACAATTTTATTTATATAGCGACATCTGGCACATGTTTTTGACTGGACACAGCTGGAAGAGGATGATGCAGAAGAGGCCATGTGAGAAATTAGTTAGTACAATAAAAAGAAAATGTTTTATGACCTCCCTCTGCGAAGTGCCCATATTTACTGGCTGACATAAGTGGCCTGTGGTCTGCACATAGTGTCCAATCACACTGTGGAGTTTCTCCCCAAGTCATTCTTCATTTCATAACTCCACCCTGCCCTCTAGTAAACTCTGTTTACACTACACCGTCGTTGCCCTGCTCAAAAATAATGAACCCACGGCTCCATCTACTGGTATATTTGTGAAGTGCAAACTGAAAACCCAAACACAACAACAGCTTTCTCTATAAAAATGTTTACTGTTAACAATTCATGTCAGCCACAATAGTAACAATAATTATTGTTATTATACCAGAAAGAATAATAGAATACTTTATTACTTTTTAAAGCTACATTTACGTACATATAAACATTTGTACTTAAAATATTTATAGAAACTTTAACACATTATTTTGTCGTACACTGATCTCCTTGAAACATTTGTAGATACAGAGATATAAATGCCATGAAATAATGCTTCTCCCAAAAAGGATCATGTTAAATACCCCCATCCGTGCCGATTTTCAGCCTGACCACAACGTGGCCACTCATGATTCAGTTCTCTCTGGGCAGTCGAATCTCTCCAGAAACATTCCAATATACTAAATTCACATTCATATACTTGTAACTGTGTAATCAAAGCCCTACTATGTCTGCGTGTAGCGGATAATCTCACTCAGATCATAGCCCGTCACCGCAAAGGCGTAACCATCTCCGTCACAGAACTTGGCGCCACATATTTGTGTGTCAGTCACACACTCATTGTGCAAATGGACAACCTATGAGGAAATGAGGAAAATTCACAGTCAGGGTCTCAGAGAGTAAGAGAAAAATATATAGGTTAAATTACATATACATATACTGTATATATATATATACTGTGTATATATATATATATATATATATATATATATATATATATATATATATATATATATATATATATATATATGAATAAACTGTGCCTTGATTATGGATTTATCAGTAAAGCAATCTTTGTTTTCAGATTTCAGCTTAGTTACCTCCACACTGTTGGTCTCTGGAGTCAGTGTCAGGTGCCACACCCGGACTAGAGAGTCCTCAGCAGCAGACAGAAGCTAAAGCACACAAGCACATTAAAAAAACAGATCAAGTGGGATGAGATATCCCCAAAGAAACTCATTCAGAGCCACCTGAACATGCCTTAGAGTGAAATAAACGTAATAATATAACTAACTACCGTCTCTTCTTTTTGTCAGCTGTGTTTCTGACTTCAAATGCTAAACAATACAATGATCTGTCTTTCCACTTGTTTTATAGAACTCACCAGCCCGGAAAAAGGAGCAATGTCCAGCGAGTATATCCAGCGAGCGTGGGCGTTGATCTCAGCGTGCAGAATTCCTGTCACAGCTTCATAGAGACGGATCTGGCCAGTGCCGTAACCTGCCACCACTGTACCTTTCCACAGCTTGACAGATGAGCAGCTCATACTGAGAGCGGTGAGGAAGACGGAGGATCGTTGTCATCAGGGAATAAAGGAAAAAGATAATGGCATTAGATTAGAGCAAGGAGGGGAAATGAAGATGAAACAAGGGGCAGAAGAAGAAGGGTAATAGATAGAGGGGAAAGTAAAAAGAGGAGTAGAAGACTGAAGGTATAGTTTGGTCAGCAGGAAAACGTATTTTAGCCACCTAAAAAGAGGCCCACCTTGACAAATCTGTATCAGTTTAAGTGTATGCTATGTATAGAACATTTTCACCACTTTACCTCACTGTCAGACAGCCATTTCTGACAGGGAACCCCTATTATATAAGCCAAATATTGCTCCCTCGAAAGCAGACAGACCCCTTTGGCAAAACCAGCAACTTTACCTCACAGAACACAGGAGTTGCTGGTCTACCACTGCCTTGATCTGTTAGTTTGTTCGTGTTATCGTGTGACTTCGGTGAATCCGAACTAACCCTTAAGCACACCGAAGTCACACAATAACACAAAGAAACTAATCAATCAAGGCAGCGGTAGGCGACCAACTCCTGTGTTCTGTGAGGTAAATTACTGTTTTTGTCGAAAGGGTCTGGTTGCTTTGGAGAAAGCCAAAATTGGCTTCTATAACAGCAGTTTCCCGTCAGAAAAGGCTGTCTCATGCTTAAGCGGTGAAAATACTGTGTATTAAAGACTACCCCACTTTAATAATGGAGTTTCAAAATAGGTCACTCTGTCACTATTGGTTAGCTGTCATTGCACTGCTTTGTTTTAGCTTACTTTTACATTGTACACCAAAAATGATAAAACTATAATCCAATTAACTTCTTACTCAAAGCCGGTGATCTTATTGAGCAGCTGAAATTCCTCCCCAGCCTTCCATACACACAGGTTGCCCCCATCATCTGCACTGACCAGATCAGCTATGCACTCCTGCGGGGAGGGACACAGCAAGAGTGAGCGGGATTATGTAAATCATAGAATGGTTGCAGGAGTTCCTAGAAGTATTATATAAAGTAGCGATTTATCTAGGTGGTCTGTCATTCATGGAAAAGTTAGAGCCATCCTGCATCAACAAACTCAACAAGCACACACACACACACACACACCACACCTGGCTGCCAGAGCACTCCGAGGCCATGTCAGTGATGGACTCTTTATGCTCCTCCAGGACCTCAGACAGGGTGATATTACTGCCTTTACTGGGAACATCAAATACTAGAATTGCACCAGATGAAACACCTAAAGAGAAAGAGACAATCAGCTGTGGAGTTTTGCCCTGTACTTTTGAATATAAGTACAGTTAGTTAGTTGGTAGTGCCTGACCGATTTATCTGTCAACCAATTTTATCTGCCTGATACAGGCCTATCGCAGCTATATCAGCATATGCTGACTGATATGCACCTATAAGGATTTTCTTATGCTGATTTTTTTCTTAGGTTTTTAGTCATCATGTCATGTATATTTGATCCTTTTTTCTTCATTCTTGTTTAATATACATCCATATATTTTGCTCTATTTATCATTTTAGAGTTAAAAAAAAAGCATATTGTTAAACTGTAAAATGTCCTGCCTCCATATCTTTATCACAAATTTTAACTACTTTTGGGGGATTTAGGAGTAAAAATAAATCTCTAAAAAAAACAAAGAAGAAGAAGACACATTTGAAATAGATTCCAAAAGGGCAGTAGAAAATGAAGTGAAACTCATTCTCTACATCAGCCAAACTGCATATTGAACAAAGCCGCTTTTTTTCTTCCATTCTGGCATGTCACACAGTTTTAGTTGTAAGTGGTAAAATACCAGATTTCAGCTGGACACAGAAGGATCTTTGGCTTTTAGATAAATCAGTATATGCATTTCAGTACTTACCCACACATATAAAATTCTCCCACACTGCTGATATCCCTCGAGCAAACACGGCCTGAGCTGGGACACAAATAAGTTCTGTGAGTACACTGGATTTGCAATGAAACTCTGGATTCATAATTTTCTTTCACACTGACACAAATGTGTGATTGCACATATAAAAATATACATATAGGAACATGTGTATAATGCCAGCAGTGTCTATGAGTCAACCTAACAAAACAGAAAAACACTGCTCATGTGTACAATGTCTCCACTCTCAATATAGATTGTGTAAATATAACAATGTGAATGGTGATGCCTGGAAATAATTTATTACATTATAATAATCAGTTCCTCCCACTGATGTTTTTAATTATGTTTGTGCCACAAGGATGGATCAACTGCACTGACACGTTACAGTATTACATCATACCGTTGCATAATACAGTCGATCCTTCCAAAGTTTTCATGCCAATAATTGACTCAGTATCTGAATGCCTGCATGTGTAAGAAATCTACAGTTTACATGTAAATATGTCAGTAAATATATGTAAGTTTACCTGTTGGTGTTTCCGGAGTATCCAGTGCATGCCAGTACACCATGATAGAGCCATCAGATTCATACATCTAAAACAATGGATGGATATGTAAATAAAAGGCTGTAAAAACATGTTAATCCTTTTGTTTAGGCTCATATATATACATAAAAAAACAACTTAATTAATAAGTCCAGGTCTGGACCCCTGCATCGTCTTACTATACAATCACAGCCACTGTAAGTATGAGTAGCAGAAGTAGCAGGGCCACCTTGGGCTGTGCTTATTGCCAGTGACTGCAGAGATGAGCAGACACACACAAAAACTCACCTGGATGCCTTTCTGAGAGGTCACCACCAGCAGATCACGAGAGGGCAGACAGCAAAATGCAGCCTGTCAGAAGAAAACACAGGTTTTCTTCATTTTCATGATACAACCAAATGCATTTACAGTTTGGCAGAGGAAAAGACAATTAGGACAATATTAAAATTCATCCTTTTATATTTGTTGGCAACCTATTAAAGACAGTAGTTCACAATTTTTGAGAGAAACTTTAATTTTTTGTGAGGTGTTATTTTTTATTATTGTTTTAGCGCTTTTCTCTAGCACATTGGATTGGGAATCTAATCAATCACTATGACTATAGTAGGGCTGGAATACATCACACTACACGAGTTGCTCTTTGGCCTAACCTGCATGATGAGCGATGTGCTTGTGGCCACATTGGGCTCCTTGGACTGCAACTGGCGGTGGGAGTAGTTGAGGCCGTCCCAGGAGGCGCTGACCATGTTGACCACGTTGGCATGGACCACCGTGAAGTAGGTGAGGCGCCGTGGGGCGATGCGTAGCACGCTCAGGTTGTTGTACAGAGCCGACGCGCTGTTTTTGATCTGAATGCTCTTTTCTTTGTGATACATCGTTTATGAACAGCGCAGTGTGTTGAAATGACAGTGGATGGTCTGGTTTCAGTCTAAAAGAAAATAATGGTCAACATAATTAAAACTCTGGTTAAGATAAATTAGCAATTTCACTAAGAACACAGAGCGTTACGTTTGGCAGCAAATGGCAACGCTAAATATTGAACCTTAGCTGTCGTGTCTAGAAGGGAACCCCGGACCTGCGAAAGATCTCGCGAGAGTGGCCATTTCAACAGAAACCATTACCTTTCCATAAGTCTGACCCGTTGTTTTTGACCATAAACCTAACCATGATTTTAACTACAATGTTGTTACGTTGTGAAACTAGGTTGTTTATAAAATGTGCGCAATATATGAACAACGCGTACAATTCTCACGAGAGTTCGGCAATTCCAGGGTTCGCTTCTACACACAACCAACATTAGCAGCAAGCTAGGTGCATTAGCGAGAAGACAACTGCAGCGTAAACAAAACACCGTTTGTGTGACCAATTACACACACTCCTGCTTCAGATTATATAACAATTATGTGAGCCTCTATTGGCGCTGTCGCAATCGACCATTACATGTAATGTTAACGAGAACGAAGCCGTTTTCAAGCTATGGTTAGCCACAGGATTACCTCCGCGTCCTCCGCAGCCATAGAGACAACGGCACCTATACGTACTACGTCATCATTGCGTGCTGGGTTGCTGAGCAACTATAGACCTAGAGCAAAGGATACAGTGAAGAGTGTAAAGTAAGGTTGTAATCTCCTAACTTTATTATTGTCATTAAAAAGTCGATACGACTATTAGACTAATGGTGAAATGTGTAGCCATTCAACAGTTTATAGCTTAAAATTATATGATACATGACTACCAGTTGGTTCCAAAATACCGCGGTGAACCTAGTTTAAAAGAAGCGCAACACTGAATTAACGTTAGCTATTTTCTTGCGCTGCGTTACACATAATCTCTAGAGTTCTTGTCAATGGGATTTTTCCAACAAAAACGTCTTTTTTGCTCAAAATTAGCTTGTATGTGACACTGGCTAGCTGTTGCCCCAGTTTCACTAATAAAACCAATGTCCCCTTTTATATTCTGCAAGAAATTATAGTAAGCGAACGAGGATTGTGTTCATATGCAAATAAAAGTCCTGTAAATATTAAGGAAATTATAGTTTTGCATCCAAGTTCCCATGTTGAAATGAAAGTGTCAAGGTCAGTCACATCCACCAGAGTGTGCTAATGCTTACCTTATAACTAATTTTAACGGGAATGTGCCAACTGGTAGAGGCTGATGTTGAGAAATTGTTGCGGATTTTACCCCATCACAAACAAATTTGGTTTATGATTCAATAATTCATGTTTTTTCTAAGGTTGTCAAAAGCACAGATGCTTAGATACTATGCGTTTAAAACGATACAATACGTTTTTTAAGGAATCAAAAAAACTGTAAAAAACAATGGCTTATAAATAATAAACAAACATTATGATGATCTTGTGGAATATGATGCATGCTGTCAATTAAACTATCCAACAGTGGGGCTGGGCGATATGGACAAAATCAAATATCACAATATTTTTGACCAAATATCTCACTATTTTAATTGTTATCTGTTCACAAAACATTAACACAATGACATTTTTGATAAATAATCATCAATAATGTGGCTACGTATTATTACAGTTCTGTGACTTTATTGATAAAACATATCAAGTATTGTTTTATATACCAAAGTTTAAAATTCTGGTGTCATGACAACAATGTTTTTATCATTTGTGCTTTCACAGCAGCCTCTGAGTCAAGATGCCTCACTCTGCAAACAAGTCCAGAGCTGACAAGCGTGGACGTAGGTCACCTGTCCAGGTAAGCACACCTCCAGTGCAGCAACAGGAGGAGAAAGAGAAAGATATTATACCTGGTCACTTAACTCGGGCCCAGTGGATGGACATGTTGATCCAAGAGGATGCAGATGAGGCAGTGGGGGAGATCATAGAGGAACTGTTGAGCAAGGTCATGGAAGACTGTTTAAAAGTGGACATCAAAAGACAGGTAAAACTGAAAAGGCATATATGCTTTTTTATTATGATTTCACATCAGTGTGAACATCATCTTACTGTTTGTAGAGACGTTTACATGTCCTTAACATCCATTTTGTTCCTTGTCTTTGCCCTCAAGGTGATACCTTTTACCATATCCTGGGCCAAGAGCTACCTCACACAGATAGTAGACCAGCAAATTCTGTGCCTGGATGAGGGAGAGGGACCAGAGGAATCCTCTAAAACAGAAGACTTGGAGCCTCTTCCAGCACCTGTAGATCCCTGGGCTCCAGGATGTGTGCCTGTTGTAAGAACTACCCCTAAACCTGAGCCTGCCTCACCACAGATACTCTTGATATGTCTCATCTGCAAATCTTACTCAAGTTTAACCAAGTGGTTCAGTGTATCCATGCCTACAGTATACCTATGTTTTTCTATTATTATTAATTTTTTGTTGTTACAGGAGGTTGGCATATGGCCAGGTCACGGGCCAATATCTCATCATTTTATTCTTTTCTGTGAAGAAAACTTAATGAAATTGTTATTTTTGCAGATTATTACATATATAAACTTTAAAAACATTTCACAGGATAAAGGCACAGCACAGAGCCGTCACTCTCACATCCTCACCCTGCATTAGAAAAATATGCAGTTAAAGCAACCAAGGAGCTAATAGAAGAATGACCAAGTAAGTATAAGTATGTATGATTACAATGAAAAATAAAACATAGAATAGAACTGTATAAAAAGTTCCTTAAAATATCAGGAAAACTCTCTGATGCCAGATTCATAAACATAATCTACTCAAAATTCATCCATCACTTCTTTTACACAAAGTTTTTGCAGTTATTATATTCAATATTTGGGTTAGTTGTACAGTTTATCAGTTGTTCTGTGGTATTTTTGTGACACATTGAATAATATGAAATATCCTTAAAATAGGTTACTCAGTCAGGGGTCCTCGGTTTACTCAGTGATAGGAAAGGGGCCCCCTGAAGGTAAAAGGTTGGGAACCACCGGTTTAGATAGTTGTTGACTGCGTTATACTGACAGCTGTTTCTATTATTTTGTACATCCTATTTATATTAGTGAGTGTAGGCTATATAACTGAAACACCTCTCTGAATAATCACATGCAGTTTAACAAAGACGACATCCACCAAAATGATCAAAAAGTTGAACCTCTGAAATAGTTCAAACACCAGTATTAATTTGCAGTTCCTGCAAACATCTGTTATAAATGTGTGGTGATATGAAGAAAATAGCAGTGCAAACAGAATAAATAAAATATTTTGCCAGGTAGGAAGTTTAACCAACCTGTTGCACATGTGAGAGTGCAATAAAGAGAAAGCAGTGTTGATCATCTTGGTACTTGTAGAGAGACCAATAAAACCAAATTGATCTTGCTTTTATCCATTTCAGCCACACATAATATTGTTCCATGATGTTGCCTGTCTTTGCAGCAAATTCTGTGCCCAGATGAAGGAGAAGGATCAGAGGAAGCATAAACAGAGCTGGCCTGGCTTGACTCAGTTTGACTTGGCCCGTCAGCCCAGCATGGCAGGGTTTTGCATCGACATGAACTCTTTCAAATGTAACCCCGCTGCTCAGTCTACCAATCTGAGCCCGATATGAAGTCATCCAGCTGCGCCAGTGTTTTCAGTTGACAAGGTTACCAACGGTCCACCACCTCAGGTTACCCCATTGTTTCAATCCAACAACTGATTATAAAAATGTCACATAATAAATGTATATAGAGGTATTTGGAGTAGAATGAGCTCTATGTTAATGTAATACAAATACCCACCTAATATAGTGTCTATTGCAGGTGGAGCTGTGAAAGATGATTGTACATGTTTTGAAAAGATTCTGACTCAATTTGTTTGTCCATCCATGTTTTTGTTAGCTACTCTATATTTGCAATACAGTAGTGAGATACACTGTATATGTACAAAAACAGTACTTGATGAACTGCAAAAACAATATGCATTGCCATTTCTTTGATATTAATATATATTTGCAGTCTATAAAAGGAAAGCTGTGTGTTCTATCAGTGCCTCCCATGTAATATAGCAAAGATAAATAGAAGTACTTCATATTAAAAGTACAACATTGTGAAGGAAGGACTTGGGGGCTCTCATGAGGGTTTTTATTTACAAGTCTATTTTCAGTTTCATGTCTTCATTTTCATATGAAAAGATCAGAAAATAATTGAGAGACTGTTGTATACTGTTTAAATAACTCTTGAGCTGAATAATGATATAAGAATAGTGATTTTTGCATTCCTTAAAATAATATAAACAGATTCAAAACAGCAACACTAAGTTGACAAAGAATAAAATATAGTTGTATATACACAAATAAAATAATTATAATATATATTTGTATATAATAGAATAAATGTACTTAAGGTAAGGCATCTTCACATTGTAGCAGTCAATTTAACAGTCCTTAATTAGATTTCCATACACAGCCAAACTTGTATTATATCACTTATATCACAAATCATTTATATTTTGAAACCCTGTCGGCAAATCACTCTCTCTCACACACACACACACACACACACACACAAAATACTGCAGAACCAATTAAATGAATAAATACACAACAAAAACATTTTGTCTCGGTCAAAGCACAATTAGTGCATATGTTTATTGAGACTGGGATGTCTTCATGACTGTGTCAGTTGCCTGTACAAAGTGTTGTGTTTGTATTATAATGCCAGTTTTCTTAAATCTTACCCCTGACAAATACCCCCTACCCCACCCCCAAAACCTAAAGTACCCAAAAGTACTAAAATTATTTAAAATGTAACTAAAACATTTATTTGATAAAAACCAAGGTAGAACTAGCATCCCCACTCTGGAAACCAAACTGAATTTAAAACAAAAATTAGAATAGAAATAAAAATAAAAACAATTAAAAAAAAAAAAAAATCAGATTTATTGATCCCTGGAGGGAAACTGTTCACGTAACAGATGCTCCCATTCAAGCATTGAAAACTATATTGCATGGAGCAGTTAGAAGAAATTCTTAAACCAAGTTAGTGAAGGTTTCTGGTTATTACATTTACATGAATGAACTGATCCTGTCCCTGACATGTTGCTTCTGGAGCACCAATCATACGCACCATATGGGAGACTGCTCACGCAACCTATCTCGCTAAAGCCGACAGGAAGCTCGTCACGCAGCGAGCCAATCACTATTCACCCCCACCGCTTCTCCACCAATCAGGCAGCTGTTTTGCTTGGTAGCAAGGTTGACTAACCCATTGCACATGTGAGAGCGCAATGAAGGGAAAGCGGTGCTGATCAAAACTTTGGAAATATCGGAATTATCATCGTCTTGAAAGAAGAGAAGACATGAAGAAAAAGCAGACAGTTACAGAGGAGCCAGCAGAGGTGAGACTGGCGACATTTATCTTCATTTTATTTTGCTGCTTGGTAGCTTAACACACGGAACTGTTTTATCCAGTGTTAAACTGGTATTGCTTGCATGCTTTGCTTACAGTTTTGCAAGACTTTACTAAATGTGCTGCATTTAATCAATAGAAACTAAAGTATAACAAATCGGGACGAATAGCATCGCAGTTTCAGTTAGCCTAGTGTTGGTATCATACCCTGATAATTCTGATTTACTTAGTAATATCAGAATTGACTTTATTGGTCCAGTATATATGTACATTTACATTACATTTCATTGCTTTCATTGTACTTACACAGTAATAGTGGTACTTCTAGAAATACCACAGTAATACAAGTTAAAAGTTGATCTGCTTCTACATTTGTTGTTTTCATCTTACAGATGACCCCCTCTCATAACGAGGAGGAGGAAGATGAGGCTCCCACTAAAGCCAAAAGGAGCAAACCTGAAGAGGCTGGAGGGGAGGAGGTGGTCTATCACCCGGTGAAGCTGTCCCGCAGTGATCTCTACAGACCTCCTTCAGCTGAGGAGTTGAACCAGCTGAAGGAGGCGGAGAGCCTGTTCCACTGCAGCCTGCTCAAAATGCAGGTGAGTCCTCTGACTTCCTGACGTTATCCCATTGTGCGAACAACCACACAAGCTTTCACACACGCCTCAATAATGTCTACAATCTGTCAATAACAGATGGAGGAGCTGCTGAAAGAGGTCGTCCTGAGTGAGCGCAGGAAAAAGCAAATAGATGCCTTCATTCGGACAGTCACCGAGCTGCTCCAGACTGTGCCAGAGTCACCAGAGGTTGAGGTATGTAGGACTTAGCCGTACGAAAAGCTTATTGTATTTGGCTTTCCACAAATTCACACAGAAACCTGTAGTTTGACTAAGTTTCTCTCTGTGTTCAGGTCAGTGACCTGTCATGGCTGTCAGGTGCGGTTAAGGTCCCGTTCCTCCTGGTGCCCAAAACGACAAAGGGGAAGTTCCACATGGCACCTCCAGCTTCTATTGACCTGATCGGCAGCTACCCTCTGGGAACCTGCACCAAACCACGCATCGTGGTTGACCTGGCCGTCACAATCCCAGCTGTAAGTCACTGGGCCCTTTTTCATTTATTTTGTGTGTTTTATTATTTGGAAAATGCAATAGTGCAGAGTGTATTGAACCTTTTTCAATATTGAGATATCGAATATTGGGATGAATCAGTCTTCCACTGTTCCCATCAGGGAGGTCATACAAGGTCTGCTCACATTGGGGTGAAATTTTTGATCCATATATTCCAAATGTGGTAAAAAATTGTGATGTTAAAGTCTTGAATACCATGCTTAATGTTTTCTGAAGGCCATTTCCCCTTTTTTATTTCATTCCATCACTAGAGGCAATGAGAGCAGTGTGTTATTGTCATGTACTGAATGAACTATGACAATACAGACATAGGATTATAAGTGACATCGGGGGGTTCTGTCTGCTTGTCTGTTCTGTTATTAGGATGTCCTCCACCCAAAAGATGTTGTGAACCAGAGGTATCCGAGGAAAAGGGCTCTCTACCTTGCAGGTCTGACCCAGCATCTCACATCCTCCTCTGACATTGGAACCATGCGTTATTCCTGTCTCCATGGGAACAGACTCCAACCCGTCCTGCTGCTGACCCCTCCAGGTATTTAACTTTCATTTTACTGCATATTCTACCAAAAAAGCTGCATTTCCTCCATATTGTACAGCTTGATTCGACTCTACT
>JAJHUR010072478.1:0-29262 GCA_027495735.1 Lutjanus campechanus | reverse complement strand
ATTATTCAAGGAACTTGGGCACAACTGATAAGTGTATCCTGCTGTGTGCTGCTGGTGCAAGAGGTGGGACAAGGCAGGATACCCCTGCGCCCCTGGCACAAGACGGCAAAGGTGGCTTTGGATACACTTTGAATAAATTAAATCCATTGGGCCTTGAGCTTTCAACTTGTGCTTCAGCAAGGGTTCATGGACTTGCAATGGTCTTGCAACCCTGCTGTATTATGTTGTTGTGAATTGTGAGCTCTCATTTAACAAGCAATGATGCAAATAACAAGCAGTGAAAAGGACTGCTACACCTTCTTTTTTGCTTGACTGAACACATTTCAGACTGTTTAGCATTATGCACTGAGGATTATTTACTCAGAGGTTTTTTTTAATGATTGTATGTTTGACTTGTATGATATATAAAGTTAATTTGGTAATTAAAGTGGCTATAATAATTCTTTTCAGATTGAGATTTTTAATTTTAGACCACACATCACAGTATGGAGTAAAATAAAGCAAATATACATTAATAAACGACTAAAATAGATCCATATCACAAATTACTAACAATAAATCACATGACTTTGTTGTAGGTGAAGGTCGAGCCTGTAGCCCACTGAGAATTATCTCCCAACCCTGCAGTTTCTCTCAGCTCAGCGGAGTTGTGCAGCATCTTTGAGCTCATTGTTTCGCTTCAGTTGTACTGGTCAGTGAAGTAGCTCTCGAAATTGTTAGTGCACAATCTGCTCAACACCAAAGACAGACACAGCTAACAGCAAGATGATGAACAAGTGAAGCAATAGAGCTTTTTCACATCAGCCATTAATACTGATTTAGGTTCTGTTCAATTCAGATCAAACAGAGTCAGGGTGCCGCTAATGTGCATGTTGGCTCACTGGAAAGGCTCTGCTACACTGAACAGGACCTTAATTAGTATCATCAACACCTGTGTTTACTCTACTATTTCATATCAATATGGCTGCTAAGAAAAAGGTTTATTTGCAGCAAAAGAGCCACTTATTTCCATTGAGAGTTGGTAGAGACCAAAAACAGAGCTAAAAGAGTGGATGGAAATACAATATGCTAATGCTGCTCTGTTAATGTTGAATGTGTGTTTCCACTGTGTTAAAAAAGATTTATTTTGATTTTTTTATGGAATTCAATTAATTCCCCAAATGTACAGTGTTGGTTAAGTATTTCTTAAACCATGCTGGTCCTGCAATTATTTTTAATTAAATCATCAATTTAATCGTACAAATGCTGTTGCCGTATTATTCAAACCCAACACCCAATAGAATGTAACCAAAACCTTGTTGTGATGAATTAAAACTGTTAATTAAAAATGTTATACCTCTTCACCTCGTGCCCCATAAGCTCTGCAGACACTTAATGTTGTCTGCAGTTTTTATATTATGACACGACAAACTGTGTTTACTGACAACAGTTTTTCTATGTATCCCCAATAGTATCCTTTTTACAAAAGGATGTGGTGCCTACGGGGTCAAAGGTCATGGACATTCAGAGGGAGTTTTTAGTCCTTGCCCCTTATGTACTGAGATTTCTCTGGATTCTCTGAGTCTTTTGATGATATTATGGATTGTAGATGGTGACATCCCTAAATTCCTTGCAATTTTTTTTGAGAAATGTTAACTGTTAAACTGTTTTACTATTTGCCCACAAAGGGAACCTCACCCCATCCGTGCTTGTGAATGACTGAGCCTTTCGAGGATGCCCGCTTAATAACCAATCATAATACCACTACCTGTTAGCAGTTAGGAGTTTTTTTGTTTTTTTTTTGTGCTTTCCAAAACTTTCCCAGTCTTTTGTCGCCCCTTCCCAACTTTTTTGAAATGTGTTGCAGGCATCACATTCAGGGTGAGTTTATATTTACAAAAACAATAGTTTATCAGCTGGAACACTAAATATCTTGTCTTTGTGCTGTATCCATCTGAATACAAGTTGAAAATGATTTGCAAATCATTACATTCTGGAATATTTACCTTTTACACAACATCCCAACTTTTTAGAATATGGGTTTGTATTTGGGCAAAATTGTAAGCAGGATTCTACTTCACCTGGCTGGTGATATGGACCTTCATTTTCATTAATCTCATGATGTTCTGCAAGGAAGGGCCATAATCAAAACTGTTAAAGTGCTTTATTTAAATATTATATTTGTTATGAACCAAAATTCAAATTTCAAACCAAAAATAGGTCAAACATACATCAATAGGCAGACAGTGAGAGTAATGTTTCAATATTTTAATTTTGTTCAACAATTTCTTCAATGCAGACATCACAAATCTCTTCTGTTGAAACAAAACCAACTACAATGCCAACTGCTTTGTTTAGAACCCTGATTTATTTTCTTTTAATTTACAAATGACTGGGTGTTTCTTGTACTTCTCATAAAAGTTAAATGACATCATTTCAGCAAGAAAGGACTATAGAACAAAGTTACTCATCCAGATGTGATCGATTTAAAAACCTAGCTTCCATCAGAAAGAGGAGATTGAGATGAGTCACCAAAGAAAGATCAAGCAGACTCTAACCTTGATCAGTAGAGCTACAGGTGGTACAAAAACACCACACTCCTCTAACTTATTCAGTAACATACAGCAGAAAGGCACTGAAAGTGTTGTAGTGGCTGTTGTCATCGCAGAGGAAACACCCACTGGGCAGGTTTACTGACACAGTGTAACCGGCCATTAGGTGCAAGGCCAAAACAATTGAAGAACTGTCTTCTTGGTCATTCCTGTTGCTGTCACTGGATCCAGCGATCGTCTTTCCGTTAACCAGCAGACCAGCACAGGCGGCCAAGGAGTTTCCGGGTGCACCAGCGTCGCTGTATATGGTGAGGGCGAGGCTGTAGACACCAGAGTAAGGAACAGTGAAGATACCAGTCTGCATATCGTAGGAATTGCCCAGGTTAAGGAAGACAGCGTTGTAGACAATGACGGTGTTGGTTGCGAAGGGGCCGAAGCACTTGAAACGATCATCTCTAAATAGTCCGACAGAGAAGGCAGTGCGGCCGGCTGGAGATGCAAAGGGGAGACAGTGGGTTAGAAGTGTAAAATAAGTCAACATGTTGTCTCATTAACACTGAGAAAAGTGTTAAGTTTGTGTGCCAGTCTGTTTTATTCTTTAAGATTCTTTTATGACTTTTATGTCTGATCTGCTTTGTATAAAGCATGGATGTATCCCTCACCTTCGATTTTGGCGAGACTATTTCTGGTGTGTAAGTATTCCTTCTCCAACATAGTCAGGCTCGTGTTAAAGTTCGTCCTTATTCTCTTCATCTCTTGCAGCATCAGACAGCAGCTACAGGAGCCCTGGTCCGTGCGACACGCTGAACACAAACACACATAAATACACTTACATAGATAAGACACACTGATTATGTACCTGCAATTCCTCACCGTTGCCATTGTTGGGGTCTTCTGATACGTGGCCAGGTCCGTTCCAGGAAAATACTCTCGTAGTCTGACCAAAAGCTGAATGCAGCAGACACAGCAATACAATAGCTGGAGGGAAAAGAGCAAATGTAGCATGTAGCACTAAACCCAAAGGGAGTGTTGCATTAGTTGCCTGTTACTGCATTGTTGTATATCTGAACCATTGCTACCTCTGTAAATGTATTAAATCTCACCTCTCATGTTGGCACACAACGACGATACTTTCAGAAAGATGGAAGATGTGATGGACTGATGAGTAGAGGAAGTGTCATGGATATATATTTTTTCGCAGAGCCCCTCCCTTGTTCCCTCTCAGTTTTATTCCTCCTCTTCTGTCATTGCTCCTCCTTGTTTTTTTTTTTAATTGTCTGTCCCATTTTGCCTTTATAACTTTATAAAGTGGGGATGTTTTATTATCATCACCAGGTGCTCTCACTCTCTGAAATCGCACACAAGCAGACACACACCCTTCTAGGCTTTGTGTACTTGGGTGCAGGCCAGGTATCATCTAACGTCTGGAAAGTGTCTGCGCAGTCTCATCAGTAGACATCCATACAGTTTGAAGAGTTGTGCTGATCATTTTTTCTTGACGTGTAGAAAGTCACAAATTACCTTCTTTTGTCTAAGGCAGCTGCGCTGTTGTGCTGCATCAATATGCTTACCTGTGTGTGTCCAGACGTACATACTGTAGATACTCTATGTGCTGGACTCGTCTATGTTGAAAAGAAAAACTTTTTTTCCCCTGAGATGCTGCTCCCCCAGCAGACCACTCCATAAAAGATGGCTGATGCCACCACAGTGTCATCACAGTTATATCTTAAGTTAGCTAATGTTAGCTAACTTGCTAACTGACACCTGATTAGCTATATATAATGTAGCATTTTGCTAACATTAGCTATCAGATGTAACTAGCTCGTGACTGATGCAGATTAGCTGGTTACTTAGCTAGCATTTTGCAACAGAGAAAAGAACTAACGAGCTGGCTAACAAATTGAGTAGGTTCTATTTCCTCACACTGTACAACACATGCCCACTTTATTATCTGACACAACCACTTCACTACACAACACACCCCCATGAGATGTTTTCCTGGACTAACTGATTTCTTTGAGCTTTTAGAACCCATGCCATGTTCCTAAACCTAGACAAGTGGTTTTTGTGCCTAAACCTTTTCATGCAGTTTCATTGGCTAAACGTAACCTAAGTGCAACTGTCTGCAACTGTTTCAGGGGCGTGTCTGGTAGTAGGTTTTGTCCTGTAGTACTGTGTACTGTGACTAAATGTATTAGGGGTGCACACATTTCTGGGGAAACACAAATAATGTGATGGAAACAGATAATTCTTCTGTCCAAAGTTGCTTGTTATTATTTGGGAAAAAATAATTTCAAAAATTTAATGCAGTACCATTCAGAGTACTACAGTTCACAAGTACATTTTTACACAAGTTGGCCTACTTCATTTTAATGTTACATTATTATTTGCATAATATTCTAGAGTTATGAACTGCAACAAGAAGACAGCATCATTGCAATTTAAGAATATTCCATTCAACTGAAGGACATTTTTGAATTTCTTTACTATAAATAGTTCCTATATCTGATGCAAAATAGAACCTTTCAATTTATACAAATAATAAAAGAGAGAGAGATGAAAAGTACAGTATGAGGATGTAGAAATGCATTTCATAATTAATTTTTTTGTCAATATTAAATTAACTTAATGCTTTGAAGGTGCAACAATTGCATTGCTAGTGAACATCAGGTTATAAAATACATTAGCCAGATTTACAGGTCCCCCAGCCACATCTTTTTACCATCTTCAAAATGTGGTTTTCTTTTCCAACATAGACAAGTGTAGCACAGAGCAGATCTGTGTTCAAGAAACAGGTGAGGAGAAAGTTGGCAGAGGTTCCAAAAAGGGGTGGGACTTAGGAAGGGTCTTTTATGCACAAACATACCTTAAAAATGTCCACAACAATATATTAGAGTTATTATTGGACAGTATTATTTAACTATAGATTTTAATAGTATGTTACTAGTCACTCTTCATTTATTATGGATTCTATTTCATCAGTCTAGTCATATGACATCCATTTTAATTTAAATAATCTTCAGTTTCTATGAGAAAGGTAGTGACACTGTTGTCAAAACAGTAATTTAAGGCATTCAATAAAATGTTTTATAATATGATTGAGAAAGATTTCAATCCTAAAAACATCTGCCAATACTAAAACAAAATCACAATAGAGATCACTTTTATATCTCGAGTTTCTTTAATGTAGATCAAAACAAAATAACTCAGAATGCCAACAAGTGTGTTTAAAAGTGGTTTATTTCATTGGTAAGTTTGAGGTACAGTGATTTTTTAAAATTCATATTTCTATCAAAATTTACATCACATCATTTCAGCTTTTCAAGATCAACAGCTGTTACAACCAAGACTCGTGTGTGATATCAAAAGAAAAAACGGTTTTCTTTGAAGCTGGTTTAAGCACCTGACTTCATTTAAAAGGTAATATTTGACATGAGCTCAGGAAGAATAGCGAACATTGATGGAATAAAACAAATAAGGATGGCAGCATTGTGTTGGGATGGCTGATCAGGTAGAGATTAAAGGCTACAGATCATGACTGTCACCACAGAAAGACTTCATCTAACAGACTCAAATCTGTCTCAAAAAATACATTTGCTAACTTAAATAGCATACAGCAGGAAGCCAGTGAAAGTGTTATAGTGGCTGTTTTTATCGCAGACCGAACACCCTCTAGGCAGGTTGACGGCCACCCGGTCCTCAGCCATCAGTTTCATGACCTTAACAATGGTGGCACTGTCTTCAGCGTCCTGGCCATTTTGTTCGAGGAGCTTAGACACCGCTTGGCCATTAACCTGCAGATTAGCGCAGGTGTTACTACCATAGATGGTGACAGAAAGGCTGTACACGCCAGTGCGGGGAACGGTGAAGATACCGGTCTGCATATTGTAGCCATCTCCCAGGTTGAGGAAGACATGATTGTAGAAGATGAGCTGGTCATTACTGAAGGGGCCGATGCAGTCCATAGTTTGGCCAACGTCTAGAGCAACAGAGAAGGCACTGCGGCTGGCTGGAAATGCAGAGAAGAAGAAACAGTCAGGCTAGATGTGAAAGAAGTGAATGAGTTCTGTTCTTTAGGACACTTTGTCGAGGCTCAGCATGGTCTCCCTGTTTACGTGACTCATGGACGTGTCTCTCACCTCTCATATTGTGGAGGATCATCTTTGCATATTTCAGCTCTTCTGTCATTGCTTCATAGGTGAAGTTAAAGAACCACTCCATCCTCGTTACTTGTTTCTGCATCTGACAGCAGCCACAGGACGCCTGGTCGAGAAGACACACTGCACACACACACACACACAGACAGGCACACACATTAATACACAGAGGAGGAAAGTAATTAAGTACAAATAATTTACTGTACTCAAGTAGATTTTTCAAGTATCTGTACTTTATTGAATATTTATTTTTCTCACAACTTTTATCCCTGAGATTTTAATGCAAATGTACTTTCTACTCCTTACAATTACAAAACAGGCTTGTCACTTTAGTTTTGATGTATTTGAAGGGAAATTATTGATTATTTTTATTTTTGCATGACTGGTGCTTCCTTCCAAACATCAAGACTTCAGCATGCACGTCAGACAAAAAAGACATAAACAGACGTAGCAAGACGAAAAACAACGTAATAGATGTAACATGACAAAAAAAAAATGACGTAAAAGATGTAGCATGATGAAAATGACCAAAAAAACGTAACAAGATGAAAAAGACATGGCAAGACAAAAAATTATGTAAAACACATATCAGGACAGAAAAAAATGTAAAAGCCATTACAAGATGAAAAACCTATGTAAGACCAAAAAAAAAAGACATGACAAGATGAAAAACGTCATAAAAGATATGATATGATTCAAAAAAAGATGAAAATGACCCAATAGACAAGAGAGGGAGACTCAACCATGGAGAAAAGGTGAGGGTCAGTTAGCTTTGCACAGAAATGACTCCTTGTACTTTATATTTTGAGAGCCTTTACTTTTTTACTTAAGTAAAGAAGATGGATCAGTACTTCTACTTTCCCCAGTCTTTTTTTTTTTTTTACACAAGTATCTGTACTTCTATTTGAGTGTCGGTTGCAGATGAAAGTATGTGTAGACTGTGTCTTGACAGAAGGGGTAGATTCCTAAACAATCTCTCACCACTGGGTTCTGTGTTCGGAGGCATTGTGGTGGTGGCGGCGCCAGTGGTGACGCTGGGGGTGCTTGTAGGTCCATCCCAGCCATATTGACCAAAAGCTGCATGCAGCAGATACAGCAATGCAATAGCTGAGGGGAAAAGAGCAGGACAAAGCTTTGCCTTAGAATTTTTTTTTTAAATTTTCTATTGTTTAATTTGCCTTTATTTAAAAAAATACAGGCTTGAACTGCTTTATCTTACTACATAATAAAAAATGACATTAATCACTACCATCACTCTCCTAAATATTATCTCACTGTTGTTGTAACTTGTCTTACCTCTCATGTTGAAGCTGGTAAATGCTGACAGATTCAGAAGGATGGATGGCATGTAGACAGATGGCGGATTGTGAAGCAAAACAGGTGGATATATATTTTTCAGAGAGCTCCTCCCTTGTTACCAAACATTTTTATTCCTCCTCTTTTTACATCGCTCCTCCTTGTTTTTGTTTTTTTAATTTATTGTCTGCCTCATTCGCCTACATAACTTGATAACTGGAGATGTATTTCTTCATCACAAGGGGTTCCCATTTTCTTAAAATTCACACACAAGCAGACACACACACACCCTCCAGGGCTTTGTTGCTGATGCCACCCAGGTATCACTTATCACCTGAATGTGAAGTTCAGTTTTCTCATCAACAGCCAAGAATTATGATTCATAGCAATAGGCGCCATCTACAGGGGGGCATTGGGTTTTATGCCCCTGCCCCCCCCCCAATAAATTTCACTGGCTTTTGAAATTTTGAAAGAACCATTAATAAAGTTGCAGCATATATTATAGTATTCCTAATATTTTATTTTGATGATGAGCTGTAGCGGGTTTTATTCCTCTTTTGTGTTCATGGCCGAGCCCTGCCTTTTAAGCACGGACTTGCAGGTTCATTGTGGGATGTGTCTGTGAGAGAGGTACCAGCACGCAGCCACTGATAAGTACTTTATGCTATCCTTTTGAGGCTGACATCACGATTACATCACAGTGTTAAGTGGAGGCAAATGAAGGAAAAACTGTAGGCAAACAGAGTAACGCCACACAACCAAGTTAAAATGTCAACTTGCTTTGTTGTTGGTGCCAGCATTGAAATTGTAATGGCTCAAAATTGAACTTTTATTGCATACCAGCTGCCACTGCCTGTCAAAAAGAAAAAACCCTAAACAAAAATAACTGTGGTTAAAACAATGAGATGAAAGCTGGGAGATGTGTGTGAGCTGCAACAAAATAAACCAAATGAATTCACAAAATGAAAATAAAGGAAAAATATTCTCACATACTTAACATGAAAAATAAAACAGATGCAGATCGCCCTCTGAATTCAAGTTTCCCTTTTTTTTTTAAACCAAAATAAGACAAGCTTTAATTGCCTTGGTAACTCCCTAAAACACACTTAATTTAAAGTTGACTCACCAAGACAAAATAAAACTCACCAAAACTGTCTTAGTCTTTTCAGTGTTCTAACAAGCACCAATTCTGGTTTGGTCAAAATAAACACATAATGTGCTGCGTTAGATGTGAAAACAGTCTGGCTCTACAGGCTGTTTTCCTCTAACTCGTCCTCCTGGCTCAGCGCACCATACTCCAGTCCAGTGCACCATCCTGATCTAGACCAGCATGCATCATCCTGCAGACCTTTAAATTAGTGAAATAAAATGACAAAGATGGCCTGATAAAATACCAGCATGCGATGGACTCAGACACTTATCAACATATTCTTCCAATACCTCAACCATATGTCATTTGTAAGATCGTCGATCCATTGAGTGAGCATGTATGGGTCAGCCAGTCAGGTGGCAATATTTATGTGAACTTCAAGTAACGCTCACTGTCCTGCAGAGTGAGTGACTGTACATATTCAGAAAAAGCAACAGGAAAAGGGTCTTTTAGAGGTAGTCGATGCTGAAATCATGAACTTGTTGTTAATTGCATTCTGGAAATATTTTTAAAAAAAAGTCTTATAGTAGTTGCATTATTTTGGTCAGTTCTAAAGTGTGTAAATAAGCTCAGATTCCAGCATAATAGTGACTGAAAAACTGTGTGTTATGTTCACTGCCAAAGAAGAGAAACAAAAAGTTACTACAGTGTCTTCCTGCAGTCTTCACAGCAGAGTTGACCTGGACTGTGAACAGCAAGTCAGCAGCTACAGACATGCGTGCCTTCTTGAAATGACAATATAAGCATGTAGAGTATTATACGTAGAAGAACTATATTTATATTCTTCATCTGCTGAGGACACCAGGATTTCCTGACTCATGGTTGTTCGCAGAGAGTCTCACCCAAAGAGGCTGGAATCTGTGGTCTCCCCCTTTCAATGCAAAGGAGATGAAGCCCAAGGGAAAAGGCATGCTTGGTTGGCTATAGAGAGATTAGAAACTGTACCATTTTGTTTGGTGCTACTTCTTAGCTTGTACTGTTCAACCAGTCCTCTAGATGACATAATGAAAGGACACCTTCAGTAATGAGTGCACTGACTGCTTGAGGGCAAGAAATACTTATTTGTGTGCACAAATGATCAAACAAGACTAAAAGTCTACAGCCATGCTAGTGGCTCTGTGAGGCTGCACTTAGGCATCATGTGCTTTAACCAAATGCTACTGTCGGAACGCGAACATGCTTACAGTGACAATGTTAACCTATCAGGTTATTATTATTATTTTTACCGTCCAGCATCTTAGTTTAGCACGTTAACATGCTACCATTTGTTATTTACCACTAAATACAAAATATAACTGAGGCTGACGGGAGTGTGCTAGTTTTGTAGGTATTTGGTCATAAAACAAAAGATTTAAAATCTTTTTTTTCTTTCTTTTTTTTTTACCTGAAAGGGACTGTGGGTTTTTACAATTCATCTTGAGGGGAGTTAGAACCAGACTGGTTCAACCAACCAGCTGACTGACTAATTGACCATCCAATACTGCCATACCCATAGAGCCTGATAAATAGCATGGCTAAATACCACTGCTAACTGCTTGGTTTATGAGGGTACACAGGTGGGCAGATACCATTCTGGTATACCATAATTGTCAATACTAACCTGATTCAAGCTTGCCAAATAGTCTTATTTTATTAAATGTCATTAATACATAACTTTCTTAGCATTGAGGTTGTGCTGGCCTTGTTCTATATTTTTCTATACTGCGAAAAAAATCTCTCCCAAATATACAACAGTCTCAATTCTGACCTCCCTACCCTGTCTGTGCGTGGCCTATGTATTTCCTTCTGTAGACTAGGAACACTTATACTCTCTGGGATGTAGGCTTGCTTCAGGCTCGCTTTCATATTAAGGGTTAGTTGAGAAAACTGACACCATTGTACTGTCTGAATGATAAATATGAAGCCACAGCAAGCAACCAGCTAGACAGCCACAATCTGCACATACATGCTTTAAGTGTACACTTGACATATATGTTAAATACCCCACGCTCATGACAATGCCAAGATTGTCAGTTATGGCCAAAGTCAGTTACCAGTCCAGTGGGTTGCTGAGGTAGGTATGTGAACTAGCTATCTCTGTGAATTTTATTGCTCAGAGAATTATTAAAAAGAGGCTTTTCCTGTTTGTCATTTATCATCACGTCTTATGAGTGACTGAATCAGTTGCAGGCTTCAACAGAGACACAGGCTCTGACAGCCTCTCAGTATCTTATTTTTGGCTGTTCCCCTGTGCCCACCAATAAAAAAAGACAATAGCTCTGGTTCTGCTGCACTGATTTTGATTGCTATTATGTAATCAGTTTGAATAATCTCTCCGTTCATATGATGTCCCTCAAGGTTCAGGACTGTTTTCTATATGCCACCCCTCAACAATCAAATACCCAGCCTTTGCTGGAAATTGTTTGCGTTAATTGGATTTTTTCAACAAACACTTAGCTCTGTGTTGTCATAATTATTGCTCAGCATTGCCAGTCATGCAGGTTTTTCTCCCCCAGTTTAGTTTTTTCTTACTCACCAGAAGTCACCTTTAGTGCAACAGTTGTGGTCATGAAAGAGTTCTTCATCCCCTGTCCAGTCTTTGGCTGAAATGGTTTTTCCTCTTCCTGAGATCTGCTGGTTCATGGTCACATATGGGGTCCTGAGTTCTGTCTGCTGTTTCCCATGTTGGCTCCTCCAAGAAGAAAATTAGAATCTTCTCTGCTCCCAAGAGTCCACGGTATGTGGCTTTTCTCTCCTGTGCCATCTGGAGCCTACATGCTTGCAGTATTAGTTCTTAATAGTAAACCTGGTGAGAGAGACAGAACTGTTGCCCCACAGCAAGAAGGTGCTGGGTGTGAATCCAACATGACCAGCCCATCCAAAGAAATGCAAATTAGGTGACATATAAATTGTTTGTAGGTATATATACATGTATCTATATGTGCTGGTCCTGATAGACAAGGAACTTGACCATTTTGCCCATTTTGGCCCTTGGTGACAGCCTACAGCTCCTAGGAGCCTGAACAGGATAAGCAAGTAGTTTAGTTCTTCACCTGGCATGTGGCAGAGTATACAGTCTTCACTTGATGATGACAGAGCGCATGGATTAATAACAGAATGTGGTTAATTTCATTACTGAACAGTTCAATTAAAATATGTGTATGGGCTATTCAAAGCCTGATGTTTGCCAACAACCATTATTACATTTGGGCATCAGTCTTAAAGGAGATTTCCACCAATTAACCACATCAAATTATAAAAATGTATATCACGTTTACATCACAATTTCTATTACATAAAATCCTGTGATATAACCTGAGTCACCGTCAGCTGACCCTGAAGACTACAAGTTTGTAAATGAAGAATGTGGGATTGCGGGGTTAGAGAGAATTAAGCTTTACCAGACCTCTGTATCCTGCTCCTAATCCATATTTGCCAACCTTCCTGATTTTTTGATCTCCCCCACATTCTTCTTGGGGTTTCAGTTCTCCCAGAGTTTTCACACATCTATTTCCTTTCCATCATCACAACCTGTTACTGTCACTGTCCAGCACTGTCCCTACGACTCCAAAAGCCTACTGTTTCCACCCAGACAACAATACAGTTGCATGTGATATGGAAGAGAGTCACTTGCACCTGTTGTATCCAGTTCTCCTAAATACGTCCATGCTCGGGCATCGTCCTCCTCAGTGAGTGACAGACAGAGAGAGAAATGGAGAACTAAGCAAATTTCAGACATCCTGGAAAGAATTCCTGGTCCTCACATAAAGCTTTAAAGGAAAGAAGCACATTTTTTTTTACCTGACTTAATGAACATGCTCTTAGAAAAACATTTGAAAAACAACCATTTTCTGTTCATAATGGGAGAAAGAAGTGTTGCATGGCTTCGGCTGCCTGGTCAGACAGGTGCTCTTTAGTGAGGGAGGTGAAAGTATAAAAAGACAACAATATCCCGGGAGAGTCTTGCATGACATAGTCATGCAGACAACCACAAGAAAAAAAACCCTAAGGCATTTCAACTTTTGGCGAAATATACTATATGTATATGCAAAGGCAAAAAACAGACCCCGAGACCTCCCACTTAAGTTTCAAATCCTCCATATTTTTGAACTCTCACAGTTGGGAAGTTTGGCCTCATCTCTGCTGGAAGCTAGAGACTCAAAGGCTACATTAGTTGCTACTAACATCACACATCCACATCTGTAGACAAACTGGTGCCAGGTTTTGACAAGAAAGCAATAAAAAAGCAAACATCTCTGGTTCTGTGGAATCAATTTTGATCTTTTTATAGAGCTGCCCACTGTGAGTCTGACTATGTTACAGCAGTCCAACACTGTAAAAAACAAAACAAAAAAAGAAAGTTAAGAAAACTCAAAATTTCAAGAGCTCTTACTGCAATAGATTTTTGAGTTTTGAAACCCACTCAAACTCTAAAGTTTTACAAAAGTTTTACCTGCGAATCTTTTGTTGAGATAATTTACTTAACTTTATTTAATTTATTTAAGATAAACTTAAATCTTTGAGCTTTCAAAACCACAGAAAATTAGACATTGAAAATTATTGAGTAAACTCATTGAAGTGAAAGTAAATAATGGTTGCAATTTGAAAACTAAATTTCTAAAAATCAAAGATTTAAGTTTATCTTGAGAAGAAATGTAAATGATCTCATCTAAAGATTGTAAGTCTATTGCTGTAAGTCGCCTTCAAATTTTGAGTTGTCTCAATTTTTATTTTTTTACAGTGAATGCTAAATCAGAGTAGTAGCTTTGTGTGTCATTGTGGTAATGAAAACAAAATACCTCATAACATCACTATTTTGTTTGAAATCCTGATTTATTTTGTTGGAATTTTACAGGTATATCACAATTTCCATCACAATTTCGATCACATAAAATCAGTACATGACAGATTGACAGTGACATAAATCAGCTGTGAGGAAGGTCAGAAGATGAACAAGTGACATAGACATACAACATCTGGAAATTTTGTTTCTAATGTTTGAAAAGGCTTCAAACATTTCTCTAGCTTAGTCAGTAGAATACAGCAGGAAACCAGTGAAAGTATTGTAGTGGCTGTCGTCATCGCAGAGGAAACATCCAATGGGCAGGTTGACAGCCACCTGGTCCCCAGCCTTCAGGTGGACGGCCACAACGATAGTGGCACTGTCCTCTTGGTCTTGCATATTTTTCTCTCTGGGTCCGGCGACCACCTGGCCATTAATCAGCAGACTGGCACAGGCGGCCAAGGTGTTTCCAGGTGAACCAGCATCACTGTAGACGGTGAGGGCGAGGCTGTAGACACCAGAGCGAGGAACAGTGAAAATGCCAGTGTCCACACTGTAGCCACCACCCAGGTTGATGAAGACGTGCTGGTAGGGGATGAGCTTGTCGTCGCGGTACGGGCCAAAGCATTTCAAACTGTTTACATTGGTGAGAGCGACAGAAAAGGCACTGCGGCTGGCTGCAGGAGAAGAGGGGAAGAGAAAAACATGAAGTTGCATTAAGAAAAGCCTCTGAGAAGTGTTTTATTCTTTAAGGTATTTTGATGACCTTCACTCTCGTTAACTCAAGCACTGTGTCTCACCTCTGATATTGTTGAGGACAGCCTTTGTTTTTGTCAGTTCCTTCTCCAGCTCATTGAGGCTCATGTTAAAGAACGTCTTCATCCTGTGTATCTGTTGCTGCATCAGACAGCAGCCACACGACGCCTGGTCCGTAACACACACTGAACACACACACATACACAGAAATACATAAAAAATCCTAAAGGAAATCAAATAATCTTTTCTCATTAACCTGATGTAAATATACGAGTTTTATTAATTCAAGTTAGTTAAACTTTAAATTTGTAGATTTGATTTCGCCAACTCATTAATTTAAGTTTCTAAAGAAACATGATCAGAATATTAGCACACTTTCCAGCATTGTTTGAGAGTCAAAACTCTCCTTCTTTTTTTACAGTTTGAAGAAAACAAATGATGAAAACTTGCTTTGTGTCTCTAAGTTGTGGTTGTTTGCTTACACAATAATTCTGCACATTGTCTTTGCGTCAATGCTGGAACACAGTAGCTCCAACAGGAGCAGCTGCAGCTTTAAATTCCTTATTTAAAATGAAGAACTGACTCTTAAAACTCAAAAAAATGTTAAAGGAAATCAAATGTATTTGTAATGTTTGCCAGTGTGAATGAAGGGTTGTTGGTTCAACGTAATATCTTAAGCAAATTGAACATGTTTTCTCAAGTCCGGCTGAATTAGTATCAAGTTTGTATTATTATTATAAAAGTTACCTCAACTTGTCTTTTCAAATTCAGTTAACTTAAAATTTTAAGGCAGCCTGGACACTTTTTCTTTGAGTTAAAAGAAATAGTTTATTTATACAGTGCAGTCGGTTGTGAATGAGGGTGTATGCAGACACACTGACTATGTCCTATGACTTGACATATTTTCAGAAAGGTTTCTCACCATTTTCTGTTTTGGGATCGATACCTCCACTTCCCGTGGTTTTGCCAGGTCCCATCCAGGAATATTCAGCCTGGACGAAAGCTGCTTCCAACAGACACAGCAATAGGATAGCTGGGGGAAGAAGAACAAAGGTACAAACCCAGAGACAATCATAACACTGAAATATTTTACCTCTCCTAGGGGTTGGGCATTGAGAACCGATACCAAATAAGAATTGAATACAAAATTACAATTCAAGATTTAAAACATTTTAATTTCAATTCTGCTGCTTGCCAGACTCCATTAACATATTGCTCAATTATAAACATCTATGCCCTTTACAAGATTATTCATGATTTCTTACAACTTATAAAACAAACACTGTATAATTTGGTGAACATTCAGCATTAATTTGAACTAACTAGGATCTAGGAGGACACTGCGGCTGTAGCGCTGTTGTCAGAGAAGCGAGTATTTCAACTCAACAGGTTTCTTTGTTCTCTGATGACATATCATGACCATTTTGTGATTTATTAGAGTAAAAATGTTTCTGAGTCCAGCATTATTCTCAGGTGACATACTCAGCCATTGCTAGGTGGCTTTATCAGCAAGTGAAAGTGCTTTCCAAGGCCTAGAGTCTTTTACTGTAACAGTAAAGTAGCTTAAGTAAACCCCAAAATATTCAAGAAATCAGAAAAGAGACATCACAGTTATCTAGCTAATGTTAGCTTAGCTCAGTGTTTCCCCTGGTTATGTGGCAATTAGTGTCACACAACTCTGCTGTGAAGAACGCAGGAGGAAACTCGAAAAATGTGAATCAAGAGTCCAAATGATACGCAGCCCTAATCATCAACATACATACGTACATCTCAACCATCTCCCTACATCCATCACCTCTATAGATGCAACTTTGCTACCTGTTGAAACTTTTTTCCAGTTATGTCTAGTCTCACCTCTCGTCATGGTGATGCTGGGCTCAGGGCTTCAGAAGAGCAGAGGAGAAGGCGTGATATACTGATGCATGGTTCAGAGTAACACCTATATATATATACATACATGTTTCCCATCAGTTCTTTTCTTTTGGCTTTCAAGTAGCTCCTCCCTGTTTTCCCTATAGTCCACCCTCTTTGACTTCATACCTGTATACGTATATACCTTTTCTTTATGGTGGGGGGCTTCACAGACAATTTCTCTCTCACACACACCCTCCAGGCCTTTGTGTTGTAGATGTAGGTTGGGTATCAGCTATCCTCTGAGGCATGCTGTCCACAAGGTTCTGTGTTCTCATTAGCACACAAAGATAGCATCTTTATTCTGTGTTTACAAGCTTGTGCAATGTACAATCTATTGTACATCAAAGATAAATGGAGCTCTGTTTGCAGCATTTAAAATACTGTGGTTCACATAAAACAGGCATAACAGGAGAACAAACTGAGATCAAGGTTTGTAGCCTCCACTTCAATCCACTACATGTTGAGCATTGCAGTGTTGTTTTCTATACCAGCAGATTTCTCCAGTTCAAGATTGATATTTTATGCTTATAAACCAGCCTGGGTAAACACTGCTTCCAACAAACACTATATCTTCATTTTATCTTTCTAATTTGCCCAAATGTTTTCAATCAGGGCAGGACACAACAAACTGTTGCCACCACGTGTAAAATGAGAGTTACATTGTCCTCCTCCCTGAATAGTGTTGAATTACTTGAGCTTATGAGCGCAAAGCGCGGTGAAGACTCACAAAAAAAAATTCCTCTAGGAGAGCAAAGAAAAAAATAATAGTCAAAATAAATATTTGATTGAATCAGAACTCAATGAATAACATCTTAGCTGCGTCAAGAGGAAGATGTGGATGAACAAAAGACAAATGAAGGTCAAACAGCCCTTTTCAAATCCATGTGGGAACGCTAAAGACATTCAGATAACTTCATAATGGAGCATGAGCTTGAAAGCATCCAGGTCACGGAGGTGTGGGGACCAAAGATAAGATCAGCTGTACTCTGGTCATTATTAGTCACCTAAGAAGGAAGACGTTTTCTTAGTCTGTATCAGCCTAAATCTGTGTTTCCCAAAGTGGGGTGTGCCAGCTGCTTCTAGGAGTTGTGCAAGAGAAAATATGTGTAATTTTGGTATTCTTTTTATTACTGCTAAATTACTGGGCTTACTCATGGATCTCTCTGTCTTCAATCAGTGGGAGAGACAACTCTATCTGTTTCTGAGCCTATACTTGTCATTCTCTTTGTTCTTCATGTGGCAGATCCTGTGTACCTTTATTATAGCATCTGAATGTGCCATTTTCACCATGGTGACAGCTATAAATAGACTGTTGCCTGAGTTACTGAAGTTTGGTATGGTGGTCAAGTGTGTGTGTGAAGGTGTGTGTCTGTGGTCATGCCAATGGGCTAAAAAGTAGCATGGTATTGGGAGTGGCCCGTCGCAAAAAGGTGCATAACTTCCATATGGATTCAAAGACTCTCACAGGACTTACTGGAGAGGTTGGCCATGAGCCAAAGGACAACTGATGATCTAGAGCCACTGCAGGGGAGGCGTGGATGACCAGGGGAGAAATATGGAGTGAAACAAAGCTGAATGACTATGATTTATGTTGGGGAAATAAACAAACATGAGTTTGCTGATGCTATTATGCTAACCTTTATTTTATTAAATTTCAACTTGAATCTTTTTTGGCCTTTAAAAGGGGAACTAGTGGGTAAAGGTTAACCTATATTTTAGCCACGCCCCTTTGATAACTAATTAACCGTTTGTTGTAGAGCCTTGTTGCAGGTGTCGTTAGACTTGGCAGATAGTTCCTTTTTTCATTGATATGACTTAAACCCACAGGATTAAAGGGATATTTAGGATTATTTGAAGCGGGGCGGTTTGAGGTACTTATTCATGGTCAGTGTAGATGGCGGTCAACACACCCCTAGTTTAAAAAAGCAGCAGTAACAATGGTGTAGGAAGCTGAGTAATGTGCTGCTGTGGATGAGGCTAACTGAAAAATGTAATTTAGCTACTTAAAACACAGCTCATCTAAAAATAAAAAAAGTGTACACTATTTAAAATATTTTCACCATTTTACCTTGCCATCAGACAGCCCTTTCCATTTGAGACTGATTTATCCATTAAAGATTACATTTGGATTAAAATACCAAAGTCACATAATAACACAAGCTAACCAATCAAGCAGCTCTGATGTTCTGCAAGGTAAAATAACTGTTTTTGTCAAAGGAGTCTTGTGGCTTCGACGACAGTAGCGTAATGGCTTTCTGCACATTGCTAAGACTCTGCACAGGTACTCCTGCTTCTCCAAACTGGGGGCATGGAAACAGGGATCTCCTGTAGGTAATACACTGAGTGTGCATAAATACCTCATACAACTCCAAACTAGCTCATACTCTAAGATATTTTAACCTTATCCCCAAAATATGTAATGTAAAAACAAGATGTAAAGAAGAAATTAGTGTTTACTGTTCTTTTATTGATTTTACAAGAATCATTTTTAAAAATGTACATCACAGCTGGTGCAAAAAGACTAACATGAGAGCAAGTTTCCTCACAAGATGGATTTCTGTTACAAGAACACATTTAGTTCCTTGTTAGAAATTCAAATTGTCACATGCTCCCAAGTAGACAAGCAGGTTATATCAAAAACAACAGCTCCATTATTCATCATACAACTCAATCCAACTGACAAACAGTCACTGTTGACCCTACTCCTGCCCAGAACCTGATCCCTGGGTACAGTGGGCCACTGAACTGGGTCTGGTGCCGGTGGATGAGATCAGCCTGGTTGTGGGTGATGCGGTAAAAGGCCAGGATCCCTGCATGCTGGTCCAGATAGACGCCAATCCGCCGGGCCTTAGGTGAGCCCAGCAGTTTTTCCTGGTTATTGTGCCAGAAAGAGAAGCCAGTCCCAGACCAGTACAAGCTCCAGGACAGAGCATTGTGGCCCAAACGGCTTTGATCATCAGAGCCTTTACGTTCCATCTCCTTGTAGGCCACACCGATGGTGATCTGTGTGGTGCAACAAGAAAAAGATAGATTAGGAAAGAAAGTAAATCTAGGTGCCGGCAAATAGTACAGAGAAGTGCCTTTAAAAATTTATCTTCAATATGGACAAATGAGAAGTAAAGGATCTCAGCGAACAGCTTGTTTCCCTTTTTTTTTTTTTGAAGTGAAATTATTGAAATGGACTGCAGATGATCAAAATATAATGCATGAATTTAATGTCACATTTGGGGGCCACACAAAATGGTTCACAGGGCCACCACTTTAAGTTAAACGGATAAGAAATATATAGTCCAGCTTTCTTTGGACAAACTGCTTATTGTTGTGACACTTATATTTTGATCTCTATACGAAGTTGCCACTTTCTCTGGCTGGAGAACTGTAATCATACCCACAAGTAAGTTGTAATTTGGGCTGACTCTACAATCAAAAGACACTGAATCCACAGGTTTCAGTTGTGGTCCAATTTAGTATTTGAATTTTACATGAAATTCATGCAAATTTAGCTATAATTTCCCTTGGCATATTATATGAAGTATATTTCTAGATCCATCCACCCATTTCCCACCTTCTGGCCAGTCCACTCCACCTCCCAGTAGTATGGGCTGCCTGCCAGAGGCTCACGGCAGAGGACCTGTCTCCAGAAGTGGAAGCGCTCAGGATGGTCTGTTGGGTTCAGGTTTTCAGCCCGCATTGTGGCCTTATGACCTCCATCTGACAGCTGCACATGACGATACACCGTGTTGGGATCAAAGGTGGGCTCGAAGCGAACTGAAGAGAGAGAATGCATTTTAGTGAAGACTCTGGCGGCCTGGAGGCTTTAAAGGATAACTTCGGTATTTTTCAACCTGGGCCCTATTTCCCCATGTGTATGTGTGTGTATGATTGACAGCTGCAATTCGTTTTAAAATTGGTGCGGTATTGAGGGACGCGGATGCAGCCAGCAGCTGCGAAACGAGTTATAACGGTAGATATTGGGGCAAATTGGTCCGTCAAAGTTTGTGCATTAAACGTGCTTTTTTTCACCACAGTCTGGCTCAGATCTCCAGTGTAATCTCTGTCAACAGTATGCTTCACTTACTGCTGCTGTGTGTGACGACATCTCGCGGGATCTTTGTTTGTTGCCGGAAGAAAACAGGAGTCATGCTGAGAGCCGGTCAGAGCGGAGTTAGCTGTCCCGGAGTTCAGTTGAAAGTTTTACTGCAACTATTGAAAACAATGGTTCGTGTTTTTGCGTCAACGAAGTGCAAGAACAGGATGTCGTGCAACACCCTGTACAGCTTTTACAGCACAGCAACATGCTGAAGTTGTGGCTAATTGTGCTACAACTGGATGCTAACGCTCCTGTCCAAACACTGTGCCTGGCAGACCATCGGGTCTGCAATGCACACTTTTCTCAAGATGACTCCTGCCAGCCCAAGAAGAGAAGACATCCAATCCAGAAACACTTCACCAAACACACCTCAAGAAAACAGCTGTCCCACTCACTGCAACGAAGACATTTTTCAACAAGCAAAGGTCCTGTGAGATGTCATCACAGAGTGAACGGTAAGAGAGACGCTTTACATGTTGTTGACAGAGATTACACTGGTGATGTGAGCCGGTCTGTGGCGAAAAAAGCACGTTTAATGTACAAACTCTTACGGACCAATTTGCCCCGATATCTACCGTTATAACTCATTTTGCGGCTGCCGGCTGCATCCGCGTCCCTCAGTACCGCACCAATTTTAAAACGAGATGCACCTATCAATCATACACACACATACACATGGGGAAATAGGGCCCAGGTTGAAAAATACCGAAGTTATCCTTTAATATTGACTTCTGTATTCTGCTTCATATTGGGAAGTAAGGTGGACTCACATTTAAGCATTTCTCCTCTTGTCTGTGGTTCTGGATTAACAAGTCCTGTTGTTGTTACAGGTGGTGCTGAGAGGAAACAACAAAAAGGATCATCAGGGAAGTCATCTACATAGTTTCTACTCCTCCAAGGTGACACAGACAATTGATATGTATGTACAAGCAGTTTCTAGTGCTTTTGTTTTTACCTTGAGGTTGAGGAGGAGGAGGGGCCGAGGCTTCATGCCCAGAGAGGTGGGGAGAGATGAGACAAAGGACACAGGTAAACCAAATGAAATCTCAACTTAATGACATCTAACATCAGTGAAACTTTCTACATGTTTCTTTCTCATTCTTACCATGAAAAGATGCAGGACGTGAAGGTGAAGATTTGGATGAATCCTCGTGCCCTGCAGAAAATAAATGAATAGCTGAAGCAACATATTGACTCAGGGACTTTCTAACAGTCACATTTAAACATTTTCAGGTCGAAGAGCATTTGTTTTATGAGACACAGACATGGAAGATATGAAATTTCTAAAGTAACTTACTTTGAGGTCGAGGAGGTGGCAGAGGTGGAGGGTCTGTCATCATCTCATACACTGCAGAAAAAGAGTAGATGAGTTATTAGAAAAACATCTGGAGGCAGGACTAAACAATTAACTGATTTTTTATCAAAATTGCAATATGGCCTACTTATGGACTACCTAATTTTCAAATCACAGGAGGTGCAATATTTGTCAAAGGCTAAATGTGTGTCAAAATATCATTTTAAATTAAATATTGTTGTGCTGCAGAGATGTCCTGGCCTACGCATCATATTTTACAGACCTGTTAGTAAACACAACAGAAATATTGTTGATTGATCATATTCAATCTTTGTTTGGTACAGATCCTCACAAAATCACACCATTATTATTTTAATATGTTTTTCAATGAAAATGAGAATAATGGTGTAAAAATTCTCATTCCCTCAAATATTGCAAATCATATCACAGTTGCAATATGAGTCAAAATAACCGAAACCAGACTTTTTTTAAATTTCAGCCCTGTCTGAAGGTGTTTGTCACTAACCATCAAAACACACTTGTTCTCAGCTTGAACTTGAACAATGCTGTGCTTGTGTCGCAGTGGTTGATTTTTAGTTACTGTACCTGTGTTTTGTGCACTGGCTGGACCACTGTTACTGGCTGCTGTTGTGCTTGCTGCTGCTGCACCATTGAGTGCTGGAGCCACAGGGTCATGATTCACTGCAAAGAAAAGGAAGGTTATGACCGAGAAGAGAAGAGAAGAGAAGAGAAGAGAAGAGAAGAGAAGAGAAGAGAAGAGAAGAAACTGACCTATTGTGATGATCTTTGCTAGGCTGGCTTTGCAGAGCTCCTGTATTGACTCTTGAAGTTCTTTCATGGTTGAGCGGATGGACGCCACCACCGCTTCCTCCTGACTCAGTACTGACCCTCCTGCTGCATCCGTCTTAGCCAGCGGCTCCATGATGAGGAAATTCTTATGAAGAGATGACACAAAGATGTATATTTAAAACCTGCAATGCTCGATTTATTGATGGTAAACCAAACTCTTTCAATTTACAGCAAAATCCAGCATCACAGTATTTACCTTCAAGAAGCAGATGTCGTCCTGCATGTCGGTCAGCCTGCTCAGCTCTGCACTCTTCCAGCGCAGCTGTGCCACCTCCTGCTCCAGCCTGTGGATCTGCCCCTCAACCTGGCTGCCCAAAGAGGTCTCATGGGTGCTGAGGAGCTCACCAACATCTGTGCCTGTCAGATTCACACTTTTGATGACCTCTGAGAATAAATCTGTGCTCTCCTGCTGAAGAGCTTGTACCAAGGCCTGGAGGTGCACAGAGAGGAAGAGAAGGATTAAAGGGATAGTTCAGATTATTTGAGGTGGGGTTGTATGAGGTACTTATTACCCACAGAAGGTGACGGTCAGCACACCCTCGTTAGCAGAAGCAGAGTACCACCACGGAAGTTAAGCAATGTACTGCTGTGGACAGGGTCTGCAACAAAATGTATTTAAGCCACCTAAAAAGGTCTATCTAAAAATAAATAAACATTAACTACGTGTACACTATATTTAGAATATTTGCACCACTTTACTTTGCCATCAGACAGCTTTTCATGACTGCCATTATATAAGCCAAATATCGCTCTCTATCATTAAACCAGACTCCATTTGCTAAATTAATAATTTTACCTCACAGAACACAAGAGCTGCTGGTCTCCTGCTGCCACAATCTGTTAGTTTGTGCTGTTGTGTGACTTTGGTGAACCTGTTTTAAAACACCAAAGTCACACAATAACACAAACAAACTAGCCAGTCGAGGCAGGGGGTAGACCCAAAACGATATTTGGCTTATATAACAGCGGTTTCCTGTCAGAAAAGTCTGTCAGATGACAAGGTAAAGTGGTGAAAATATGCAGCTAATATTATTTTTTGTAAATGGGCTCTTTTAAGTGGATAAAATATAGTTTGTCCACAGTACATTGTTTAGTTTTTGTGCTGCTACAGTACTCTTCTATGCTTCTCCAAAGTGGGGGAGTGCAAATCACCATCTACTGTAAATACATACAATAAATAAATAACACTGATAAGCAATAAGTACTTCATACAACCCCACTTAAAATAAGAACTATTCCTTTAAGGAAGAACAGGGATGAGGACATTGTGAAAAGTGGGGGCCAAGAATTTCAATAATAAAAATATAAAGGTTTCTACATCAAACAATCATAACAGTTACCTTGTGTTGGCGAGCAACATGTGGGATCTCATTTAGCTTCTTTTCAGTCTCCTGGAGTCTCTTCTGTACGTCTACCTGCATCTGAACAAACTCTTTCTAGACAAAACAAACACACACACATCATCCTTAGTAAGCTGAGTATGGAAAGTACAGAGGGGCAGGAGAGGCCCTAGATTTGTGATGAGTCACTTGTGATGTTACAACATATTTTGACCAGAAAACACTTCCACACATATGACTGACCTGGAATACACCGTAAAGACAGTTGCCTTACAAGTACTTCAAGTTCAGCTACATTTTGGAAATGCTAAACACGAGAAAACTCAGTTCTTGTTTCACCTGCTGCACATGAGAGAAAAACACAACACAAAGAGCACTTGTTACCTGTCTCTCCCGCCTCTCTTCCTCTGGTTTGAGCACACGATGTCCCATGTGTCCATGCTGGCAACACACCTCACACACGCACTCCTTGTCCTCATGGCAGAACAGGTCCATGGGACGGTTGTGTTGAGGGCAGGGTCTGGGCTCCACAGTGGGAAGCTGGGGGTACACGTTGCCCTGTCGTGGCCCTGTATCTGGTAGGACCTCAAGGTAGATAGGCATCGATGGTGGGGCAGAGGAGACAGCTGTGCTTGATAAGCTGTGCTTGAGGCTGTTGGTTCTCAGTTTCTCCATCGCCTCCACTAGCACGGTGCTCCTGGCCAGTGAAGGACGAGGACTGAAGACCTGCCTACACTGGGGGCAGCTGTACTGACCCTTACTGTCTCCCTTGTCCCAGTGGCTCTGGATACAAGCCAAGCAGTATGAGTGTCCACAGGGTAAAGTGGCCGGGTCCCTCAGGGTGTCCAGGCATACTGAGCAGACGAAGGTCTCCTCTTCAGACCAGGCTGAGGCCATGTGGTGCTGAGTGGATCGGAGTTCTTGGAGATCACACCTGAAAGTAGGGACAACCAGGCCTCCCGTTTAAGACAGAGTGTTAGCAAGTCCTCTAAAATAAAGCAAAGACACCCAAGGATGGTAAGGCTGAAATGCCAGTTCACACGAATCACATGCTGCTTAAAAAGTGAGGCGGGCTGGGCTCAGGGTTGGGCTGGTAGAACAGGTGGGGTGAGGAGTTTCTCTCATGTATGTCATAGGTGCTTCTCAGTTTGTCAAATGACAAATGATAGACCTTGTGAACTAATGGCAACTTTATATTATTGTGAAAAATACTAACTTATTACTAACTACAAAATCATAGAGTGTTTATAATTTGAGTCAGACAGTGATGTCTGGCTCATTAGGAACCAAAACTATAACGAGAAAAAGTCTAAATCTGGTTAATGTGGAGTCGAAAGAGGACAGACTGGTTTGTCATCTCTGAGGACGTGACTAGTGATGTAAATCGCAAACAATGCAGTGGGCTTTCCCCAGTGATTTCACCAGTAAGTAATGAACATATTCCGTCTCACTCCCACCCTCTATTTATTTGCAGTAAATACAAGCTAAATTTAAGAGTTGTAAGATGAGTTTGACGTAGTCACAGCGCAGTGAGGGCAACGCTGACGTCCGTGAAGCCATTCTCCGCCATATTGGCTAGTGGCAGGCAGCCGGCTACTGGGCGACAGGCCAGCTGCTATATATTCAACTTTTAAGGTGAGCGTTTTCCGATGTTACATTTCATTTTCATTTTAAAAATAGGCCACTTGAGTGTTTTCTGACTTCCTATGGGACATGTCCAGTACTTGCATTTGCCAAATTCAAACTTCAGCGTTGGTAGACGGCATTAACCTAGCTTTGTTTTTGGTCAGTTTTATGCTAATGTGTTAACAGGCTAGTTAGCCTGCATATAACGTAACTCTACCCCAGCTGATTTACGAGCCGAGGAAGCTTAAGACAACCACACAACCAGTTTTTGATAGTTTTAGTTAGCAGTGGAGAAACCACAAACCCGGTGCTTTAACGTAAAGTCATTTCTTATGTTGTCAACGTAGCTAAGTTAGCTAGCTAACAGCTATAGCTAATAAGTTTGACGGCAGTGGAGCTGATAAACTGACACTTGCACTTATGGACTAAGTTAACTGCTGAACTTTGTTAGTTTGGAGAAGATTAAATCAGTTTTTGAGAGATATGAGAGACAGTTGGAAGTAACGTCATTGTACAATGCTAACCATACAGTGGTGATTTTGTTAAGTTTGGATAAACCTCTTAGCTCAGGTCCGCCGGGTTTTTACCGTCAACTCACCATCTCATGCTCACATTTTCACTGAGATGTGAATAGTCCTCCTCTGCAGGTGGAGTCAGGTGTGAGATTGACTGAACTTCGCGTGCTGATGAGCACAAGGAGCCTCATTAACTGATGCCGTTAAGGCAAAGGCTCTCTATTTTTCTTAGCCAAGCCGTATAACATAGAAAATATACCGGAGTCCCGCTCATTTATGTCCCTAATCTACTGAGATAATGTGAAAGAACTACACAAGAGGAATGTATTAAAAAAGGTATACACTTATTAAAAGTATAGGCACCATGTCAGAATACCCCCGCCCCCTCACACACACACCAAGAGAGTGTTAGTGCATGTTTAAAATAAAATGTGGATTCTCATTATTTGATATGATATAGAATAAAAAGTAATGAAGCTGAAAACTTTTTAAGGAAGCCTGTTTGATAACTGATGGTTTAATTTCAGTGGCCTTCTAGGTCTGCACAATTAATAATTAATTTAAATGTTACAAACTCAAAGCACAATATCCAAATTGCAGAAGCAGCATTTTTTTTTTTTTTTTGATACAGGCAAAAAATGTGACAAACAGCATTATAATGAAGTACTCTAGTACTGCAGAGATGTCCTGGCCTAAAAATCTTGCTCTACGGGTATTAAAAAAAAACATGTTTGTTGTTACAGACCACAAATAATTTTACATCATCATGATGTTAATAGTTTTTCCAGTGAAAATTTAGTTCACACTGAAATCTGATCTTGGCCACATTTAAAAAATGATGTGAACTGCCAAACAAAAACATGGGAACCAAGCATTATTTCCAAATTGAGCGCTAAGGCTTGCAGTGTGAACCTAAGACTATGTTTCTGTTTCTTTTTACAGGATGTTTAGGGGCCTTCAGAACCTAACTTGGTCTTGTCCCATAAGGCCATTGTTGCTATTGAGAGAATCCCACCTCTCTGCTGTCTCTGAGCACACTGGTGCTGGATGGCAGGGTGCAAGAGCCACGAAGAAAAGAAGATATGAAGGGATCCATGGAAGTAAGGAGGGGTCATTCTTGTCCACACAGACTGTACCCTGTTCAATCCAGCTGTCTTTATTTAGCTTGGACTGTAATAATCGGCAGCTGAGAGAGGCTTCACTTCATAACCCTCTTTCCAAAGTCATTTTGTCCAGCCATCATTACCCCCCTCAGGTTTCTGCATCTGCAAAGGTCAAACAAACCTCTGATTCTTGGAAATGCACTGCAGTGGAAGATTTAGGTCAAAACTTCAAAGCTGTGAGCACTTACCAGGACTGTTTAATCAACACAACTTGCCTTCAGCCCTCAAGAAGGCCTTGGGACATTTGCCAACCTTCACTCAGTTTCACCAGTAAGACTAAGTGTAACCTTCTTCAGAGTCATTTATATCATATACAGCAGCACATTGTTAGACCTTTCAGCTTGTCAACACATACACCATGGATTTTGAACCACTTTCACAGTAGACCACAACCCTCCAGAATCCCTTTTCACCAAACCAGAGCTGCTCATCAGGCTGCCCCTCGAATGGTAGACACCTGGAGAGACTGTCTATCCCCAGAGAATGAAAACAGGTGTCGACAGAGTCTGGGGCCCAATATGAAGCTATATGAGGTGGACAAGTGGAAAAAAAGTCAGAGTCAGGGGAAGAATCAGGCGAAATGGGCCTCGGTCCTGGTCTCTCTCTGCTCTGTTGAGGGGGAGCCGGCGTTTCTCTTCACTCTGCGCTCCAGCACACTGAAGGGCAGGCACAAGGGAGACGTCAGGTAAGTACCAGGCTAGAAACAGGCTATACTGTTTAAGAAATGTTACTGTGTCTGTCCTCATTTCCAATCATTTGTAGCTTTGCAGGAGGAAAGAGTGATCCGTCAGACAGAGACATGGTGGCCACAGCGTTGAGGGAAGCCAGGGAGGAGCTGGGTGTTAATGTAGCAACAGAGAAGGTCTGGGGCATCATGAAGCCCCTCAGGGACATGGTGAGCGCCAGTGATGTTATGTGTGTTTAACCCATGTGATGAAGGGCTGGGCTGTACTTACTGCACAGCACTGATCACTGCATTTTGTTTTATCATTTCTCAATTTATTTTGATTGTTAATTTGTCTTAATTTTTCTGTTATATTTCATTTTTGTTGGCTTTGAAAAAGGGTAATAAAGTCTGATAGCGCTGCAGTTAACACTTTATTTTTATTATTTATCTCTTTTTTCTTTGATTACATGTTAGTGAAAAATAATAAATTAGTAGATAAAGCTTATGACAAATTCCAAGAGTTTCAAGTAACATTGTCAAAGAGCTTGTTTCATCTCACCAAAATATTCTGTTGATTGACGACTTGACCCATAAATTGTTCTTGCACTAGCCTTAAATTTAGCACGATTAGGCAGACACTTAACTTCATGCACAGACTCGGCTTTATCATAAAATTAGGGCAGGGATTAATATATTGTGATAATACATTTTTTGAAAAGGTAATTTTATAGTGTCACTAACGCTGGCACTTATCATTATTAAAACAAGGGTTAACAGTTTATTATACTTGTCTAATTTTCAGAGCCTTTTGAAATTTGATTATTTTGAATACTAAATCTGTGTTTGTGTCTTTTGTCTATCTCACCAGTCAGGGATGTTGATTGCTCCTGTGCTGGCTAACCTTGGTCCCCTAGAAGAGTTGTCCTTCAAACCAAACCCTGGAGAGGTACAGTCATCCTATTTTTTAGCACTTATTATATTTTACACCCACTTGAAAAGATTTCCACATGAATAAATAATTTCATATAAGGATTACCCATGGCAAGTAAAATGCCACGTTGGGCTAGTAAATCTAGCAACTCACTTACCCAGTCAGTCAGTGGTAAAAAAAAAAGAAGGAATTATTAACAT
>JAJHUR010072477.1:0-35811 GCA_027495735.1 Lutjanus campechanus | reverse complement strand
ACATTTGCGTGTTCATAGAGGGAAACATTGGCTGGTGTTCACTGTGCGTGGGAAGGCATGGGTTAACGATTTGTGTCATCTCCGATTGAGTTTATGACTTTGACAACTGTCCACTTTTGAGCGCAAAAGAAATTTCCACTTTACTTTTTGCTTCGCAGAGGGAGGAGGGAGAGGAGTCGGAGGGGGAATGCTGTTTCTTTAAGAGAGAGGGAGAGAGGAGTGAGTGTGAGGGAGAGAGAGAGAAAGGGAGGGACCTCTTTGCCCTCCAGAAACCAGGAAGGGAATTGAGTTGATCTGCTGCTGCTTGGTTAGCGCATACGGGGCTTTAAGCTGCACAACAGTGAGAGGGAGAGGAGGAGAGGAGAGGGCTGAGCTAACCCACAACAAGCTTCACCACGGCCATCGCAGGTGAGCTAAAAGACACCCTGCCATCCCCCCGCTGTCTGCCCTGGGCCCTGTCGACCACAGGGGAGCAGGGCAGAGGAGGAGAGGAGAGAGGGAGGAATGAGGGAGGGGGACAGAAAGGAGAGCAGGGTGGGGGGGTTGGCCGGAGAGGAGAGGAGAAGGTGGGTCGCAGCAGTAGTCCCTAGTCAAGGTTCCTCTTTTTTTTAATCCTCCTAAAGTACTTCCTCTGTACTGCTATTTACCTCTGGGGAATCTTGAGATAAAGTTTATAGGATGTGTTCAAGGCATTAACTTTTCAGGCAGGTGGAAGCACTTAGAGGAGGAGGAGGTGGAGGAGGAGGAGGAGGAGGAGGAGGGGGATGGGGGCTCTTGAGAGAGGGTGGTGGGTACTGAACGAGGGGTAGGAGGAACCAAAAATAATTCTATTGGACAAGGTATAAGCAATGGCAACAACTTTTCGGGACAGTGGCGATTGAAAGACTCAGCGCGGGGCAAGTTGTGTGCTGTGCGTGCGGGGCATGTTGTAGTGGCATTAGAGTGTTTGGAATAGGAATAAGTCATTATTTAGGTCAAGAGTTTTAAGTGTGTCTGAAATGTCACTTGAGTGTGAGGTGATGAAGAATCCACCTCTGATTGTTTGGTTACTGATCTGACAGTTGGGGCTGAAATGATTTTTTTTTTTTTTTCATACGAAGCTCGGCCCTGTTTGATGGCTGGTCTGTACTTTAATACCTGGCAGCCTGCTAGCAACATACTGTAGTGTATAATTCAGCCCTGAGTGCTTACGTTAGAGCAGGCTTGGAGATAGTGGGGGTGGTGAGGGCAAGAGAGAGCTGGGACTCGTAGTCCACGGCTGGGGCTGTTAAAGCAGGTCGAATGGGGTTTCAGAACTCTATATCCCAGAGTGCCTTGCCCTTGGCCATCCAGGAAAGGGAACAGCCGCCAGCCTATCCTGGTGAGGAGGTGTGGTGAGTGAGCAGCTGTCAAGCCAATGAGAGCAGGGGATGCAGAGCTGAGTTGTGGGCTGAAAACAGAGGGGGGTGGGGTGGTGGTGGTGGTGGTGGTGGTGGTTGGGGGGGTAGGTGTCTGTTTGTGTGGGATCAGGCAAGGGCTTGCCTGTATGACTAGGGCCACTCGCAAGTTTCCTGTCTGGTAAAGCTCTAGCCCTGCCCAGAGACGGAGGCAGCAGAGCTGGCCGGCAGGCAGGGGAGGCAGACAGGGCCCGGGAAACGTTTTCTGCCTATTTGGTAAGCACTCCAAAGACATCCACACACACATACACACACTGTGTCTTTAGTATGTGGGGGGACTGAGAGGAGAGGAGAGGCGAGCAGAGGAAATAAATACCATAGCGTGTTTGTGTGTGTGTGAAGGAGTGTGAGAGAGATGGGGCTTGATAGAGTTCAGAGTTCTTGACCCACTTGCAGATAAAGGAGGGAATGGCAAATAGGTCAGCGCTGTGTGTAAGGTGCTGCACAGAACACTGCTCAGAGAAACAGTTTAAAGTTTTCATTCATGTCAGGATAACTTTTTAAACTATGGGCATGCAAGCTCAATGTGCATCAGTGTTGTTTTTATCTTATTATGGCTCAATATTCTTTTAATCTTTTTGTCTACTGCTGTGATTAAATGGCACTGCTGCTATTATTAGTAGAGTAAAAAGATGAAGACAGTTGCACATCCTGTGCTGCTGCTACTTTTGGGGGTGCTGAAGTAATTCCACAAAAACCACTGCATCAAACGTTTGCTAGACTGTGGCAGAGCGACTATGCCGATAGCTGACAGAGCACAGGTGGGGTGTTGAGTAATAGTTTGTATGAGAAACCTCAGTAAGTGACACATCTTGTGACATCTGGATTGCACTGGTAGTGTAAGCTGCTTCAGTGCAATATTAAAGTAAATCTAAAGCTCTGGTAACTTGCACCATGCACTATGCTGGAGAACGAGTGTATTTACTTTCGGATTGATGTCAGTTTTTCTCAGCTGTACTCACACCATGGTCAATCTCATGACATTTTTTCTCCCAGTCCACTCACCCCCCTCCTCCTCACCAGCATCTTGTTAAAAGCAGATTCTAATCTCGCCTGTCCCGTCCTGCTTGCTTGTGGCTCGTGGTTTGAAGACTTCACAGGAACCCTGACTGCCTTGCTCGATAACCAGATGCATATTTTTTGGCTTTGCATACTTGTTGAACCCGTTTTTTAAACGTGTGGGCACGGAGAGGGTACAAGAAGCACAGTACATGAAGACGCCCAAGTGCTGGGAAAGTGTTTGGTATGCCTCTAAGAAGGCGGCAGCTTACAAGGTTGATGAGTTCAGTGTCACAGAAAATACTATAAATATTGTCTTGATGCTACCCTCTATGCCACTTCCTAGGTACTATCACGGAAGAAAGGTATAGTTAGCTCAAGTAAATTCCAGCAAGAGGTTAAACTAGGACGCCATATGTGTTTGTGTGTGCGCTTGTGTGCATGTGTGTGTCTGTGTTACCAACAATAGACTGCAGGGGAATTGCAGGGGACTTCAGTGGCTGTGGGCAGGTCCAAGACACCACCCATCAATTTGGCGGTGAGGCTGAATACAGTTTGATATTCCTGTATGTTTGTGCCTACACCACTATGGCCTGAAACTAGCAGGTTCAGACAGACTGAGAAGACAGGTTGCGTGATGTCGCCGTGGCAGTTTGAGGCTTTATTTTAGAGTGAAATGTTGGCTGTATACAATGCACTACATGTAATAGTCATTAAGTTTGTTCAAAGTTTTGTCTGTGTGGTCAAATGATGTATTGTGGCATCAAAATCAGATATTTGTACCAAACAGAATTACTTCTGTGCTGCTATTCTATCTCTATATGTTTGTTTGGATAAGTTAAAGCACTTGTCTACAGTTTGAATACTTTTATGTGCCTCTTCTTCCTTGGTGAATGCAGCTTCACTTCCCCCAAATGTTTGGTTCCCCTGGTCAGCTGCTCAATATACCACAGCTTCCAGCCTGGCTAGGCAGATAGACAGACCCCTCTCTGTTGTTTTTCTGTTGTTGTGCTGAAGTCTAGGGGGAGTAAAGGGGCTTCTTCTGTTCTCTTCTGGGACATTTATTATGGAGAGGCCAACACAACCTGATCAAATTAGAGCAGGAGAGGAAGAAGCTAGGATGTTTTTTAGGGTCAGGGTAAAGCCTGTCTTGAATTTTCACACTTTTGGAGTTAGATAATGTCATTTGTTGATATATTAATTGAGGGTTTTTAGATTTTTCAATAGAGTGGGGAAAAACATGAATTTTGTCAATAGTATAATGTGTTATATTGTTATTAAACAGTGTGGTACAGAGATATACTAGTCCAGATGTAGCAGAACCTCCTTTTAATTAAGCAGAAAGGCCAGCTGATCAGGAAGGGGATATGTGACCAATCTGACACTGTCTGCATGTTGATTTAATGAATTGGTTTGGGATGAAACAGGAGAGAAGACGGGTGGGTTGTATTAAAGGACAGTGAGACACAGGAGGGTGGGTGGGTCCGTGCTGCTTTGCCTCCTCAGCACTGGAAAGGGGAAGTGGGTGATGTGGTGGGTACTGTGCAGTGCAGAGTCTGAGACAGAGATGGAGCAATGATGAGATGAGTGCGACAGATGAGAGGAAGAGCGAGGCAGAGAGACAGGGTCAGACAGTAGGGACAGAGAGAGCGAGCAAGCAGAGAGCTGGTCATCTGATAACAGAGCGGGTTCTGTTACACGCCTGCCACAGACTCACAGGAAGTCCTCTTTCCCTGTTGGGCTGCGCATGCACAAAGTGGCGCAGCCTGGGCACGTCGGGCCTGCGGACAGACCAACTGGCCAGCTTGAGTTCTGCTGGACAACACCATGTTGGGGTGTAGTGCCGCTTCTGAAGCCATGTGGTAGATTTGGTTACACTTCCTGGTTGGCAGCATGGCAGTGTCAAAGCATGCTACTCAGTCTAAAAGGAACTCAGACCGTGGATGTGGTTTTGTTACAGTGGAACTTGTGAAAGACTACTGTCCCAAGACATGTGTTGTAGGACTCACTGCTTCACAATGAAATATAAGCCAATATTTTCACTAGCATGAAAATCAGTGATGTTGTAGTTTGTAGTTAGTAATGATATAATAATCTTTACTTGAACCTACTACAAGGAACTTTAACTGGTTATGAAACAGTCATAATTTAATACTGATGCTGACGAGACCATCTGCAAGAAGATTGGGTATTTCGATATGATTCTTCTTAATGTCTGCTATCAGGTCTGATTCTCCTTGAAATCAGATGAAATGAGCCTGTGTTTACATTTTCTCAGGCAAAGTTACAGTGAGTAATACATTAGCCAGTTAAAATGAAGAAGGAGGAGACTCTTATTTAGATCATTTTATTTTTGACCATATATTTTGTGGTTATGAGGGAGGAAACACAACCATTGTCCACAGGAGCCTCCAAAATTAACAATATGCAAGTCCCTTGTCATAGCTTTAACAAAAATTAACATTATGAAATTGATTAATTCATGTGATAATGTTGCCACGCATTCTCTGTGTGGAGTGACCACAAAAATAGAGGCACCTGCACAGTGCTATACAAAAACCATTCATCACATACTACCTTATTTTAAATCATCAGTTAAGAATGCTCCTATAGTTGTTTGCATGGAGGGTCGCAACAGAATGAGATCTCAGCAGTACGATAACTGTCTCTGAAAATATCAGCGGTATCACTGTATACAGTATTATAATTATAATAATAATAATAATTATTATTATTATTATCATCATCATCATCATCATTAGTAGTAGTAGTAGTAGTAGTAGTAGTATCAGTTACAATGATGCTGACAGGAATGAAAACAGAGGGGTTTTTTGGTTGAACTAACACTTTATTATATTTTTACAAAATATTATATCCTGACAGACATGAAACTTGATATAAACTTTATATGTATATATGTATATTTCTTAATAACACTAATGTGGTATAATTCAATACCATGTATAAGCATATGTACATAATATGATAACCGTCAATTTTCATACCACCATTCCACAATGTGGATATACCACTGCAACCTTATTTGTGTGTAGTGTTGTAGTTGTAGTTTTTGATGCTGTACTTTTTAGTGAAGTGGCAGTGGAAATATATTTTAATAATGTTTGTAATATTTTGTTTGCTCCATTTGCATTTGGAGGAGCAAATATGAGAAAGTTTTACAGTATGATGCAACCCAACACTACAAGCTACAGACTCGGATATTACCTTAGAGTTTAATCATCATCCCTCTGTTATTGTGTCAAAACGATTTTAAAAATGTAAGTTTTGCAGAAGTAGTAATTCACAGCTGTTTTACTGGAGTGAATTAAAATGTGTTTTTTATTCTTCTGGGCACTCTTTGTATTTGTTGGCCTGTGGCTATACAGTGGGTCTGACTGATAAACAAGCAAGAAAACAAAATAGACAAATTTAGCACAATGTGAGAGGATATACAAGTAGCAGCAGCTACAGATTTCACTTTTCCCTCCATGCTATCTAGCAGCACAAAACATAAATGTTCTAAGGACATCATAAAACCCCCTGCTAACTTCCTCACATTAAACTTTGCCCAACTTGTGGGTGGTTACCTTTCCTCTTAATGCAGCAGGTTACACCAGGTAACTGAATGAGATCTGAGTTTATCATTGACATCTGAGCCGGATTCCTGGGCCACCATGCGCTCAGGAGTTATGAGTGAGCTTGTGAGTTTAACGCCCTGCCTCGCCCACTACCTTTTCACTGGCTTTGTGTCTGTGTTTTGGCAGCGCTTCCTGGTTAGTTTCTAGTAAAGGCTGCCAGGCCTAGATGAGCCCTCGCAACTTCAGTTTTATCAGTCACTTGCTCTCTTCCTGCTTCATTTCCAATATGACCAACCAGGTTTCCTTCCACTGCTGGCAGCAGTGAGTCACTTGGCTGTGGCACTTTTCCTAGGAACTGCAACCCCCTCCCCATTCCGATTATCTTGCATTATCTTGGTCCAACCTTGAATCCTCTTGACCTGAGTGAAGTGATTCCCTTGCAGCAGCAGGGCGGGTGAGGCAGGGTTGTTGCCATAGAGGCTGGTTGAGATAGTCAGTGAAATGAGGACAGGAAAGTGAAATGATAAAGAAATGGTTTGAGAAGCGTAGGCAAGAGCAAAGGGCCAACCAAGTTCTTTGACTTGTTGTATAATATCCACATTTTTTTAGTTGTTGTCAGTCCTGGCTTTGCTGCTGTGTTTCTGTTGCACTCTAATCTTAATGCAGATGCTTGTGTTGGTTGAAATATATGAATTTTTCTGATATCAAGTGAGCAACTGAATGCAGAAAGTAAACTGGGAGTAAGTCAATAGGATCGCTCTCTTGTAAAAGCAATGAGATAATAACACTTCACAAGGTGTTTGTTATAAAATTAACAACTGCTGTGTATTTCTGTACTAGAAGGTGGTCCATCTGTGCCGTGCTCCATTAACATTTATGGTTCAAGGGATCAATGATTCAGTTGTGTTTGCTCCGATTGCTCCCTCTTAAAGTTAAATTGCTAAATAGTTTTCAATTGTGCATTATTTTTTATGACTTTTTACGAGTTTAAAAAACTACTAACTGAAAGTTTTGACTAAAAAGAGACGGAAGGGAGGATATTAATATTTAGAGTAGGGGTGCAACTAATGATTATTTTCATTGTCACTTAATCTGTCAATCATTTCTTCAATTAATTGATTAGTTGCTTTGTCCATAAAATAGGAGAAAATGGTGAAAAAATGTTGATCACTTTTTTTGAAAGTTGAAGGTGACATCTCTAAATGTCTTGTTTTGTCCACAACACAATTATATTCATTAGAGCTGCAACAATTAATTAATTATTCAGTTCTAAATTGAGTACTAACTTAATCACCAACTCTTTCAAAAATTGATTAATTGATTTAAGCCATTTTTTAAGGAAAAAAAGGTCAAATTCTCTGATTCCACCTTAAATGTGATTATCTTCTGGTTTCTTTACTTTGTGAAATACTGATCAATATTTTTCAACATTTTCTTCCTTTTTGTAGACCAAACAACTAATCAGTTAATCAAGAAGATAATGGAGAGATTAAACAGCCATGAAAATGATCATTAGTTATGGCCCTAATATTCAGTTTGCTGCCATAGAGGACTAATTAATTATTATTAATCTATTATCTAAACAGCTGACAATTAATTTAAAGCAAGGTGATAATCAGCTATTTATTTTCCTTGACTATCTAAGACACATCTGAGGTTGCACAGGGTTAACAGTTTGTTCCTTTGTATTTAGGAATGACTGGTATGTGTCAGCCAAAGACAGATACTTTGAGAGTGGAAATACTACAGTCCTTCTCTAGATGATACATTGATAACAGGCAAAATAAAACAACTTTTACTAATTGTAACCACAGCTTGATGTCAATGTGTGTACTGGCGAATGACAAGCAGACTGGGTGTGTGCTGGTGTGTGCTTTGGTGTAGATATTACACACCCACACATACACACACACAGCACAGTCAACTGAAGTAACAGCAAAAACGGAAACTGCTTTGCAGGAGAGTGTCGTTGGTCGTTTCGTTCCTGAAGCATAATGTTGATATCTGTCCTTGCTGTGTGTCGATACATGGGAAAGGGTAGAGGGACGTTACGGATGAGATGGAGGTGATGAGGGCGGGGATGGGATGGGTGGGTCTTGCGTTAAAGCGGTTGTTTGACTTGCAAAGCAGGCCTGGGTGCTCACGAACCGGGCATTAAGAGGAGGCCCTTCCCTGGAATAGGAACACCAGGGACACGGACAGTTGCTGTGCTGCTTTGTGCCGGGCTGCAGGCCTTGTCACCCACAGGCATGAATTAGTGATAAGGAATGTTTCAAGCCATGAGGAGGTGTCAGGATCAGGTTTGTTGCACTGTGTTTCCTCTTTCTTAGTGCTCTTCACAGGTTATTCGGGGACAGGTGGCTCTTGCATGCAGAGCAGTCCCTCCATGCTTCGTTGGCACTGAATTGAGTCTGTGTGCATGTGTGTGTGTGTGTGTTTTATCTCCTCTCAGCTCAGCGTCTTTACCCCACAAAGCCGTGACCCAGGGTCAGCTGTGTATGTACGGGGGATAACGCACTACGCAAGCTTGCAGCAAAGCCAGGTCTAGTGCAGGTGCTGTGTTAGAGAGAAATCAGGTTGGCTGGGGTCTGGATGGGCTCACACCGATCTATTTTCCACCTGTGAAGGACATGACCGGTAGCCTTGTGGTTGCCCTTTCTCTTGCTCTTTCTTCAATCTCCATCTCACTCTGCTCCCCCCCCATCTCTCTTTGTCTTTGCCTTCGCCTCCTTCCTCTCGCTCAGCGTATTCAGATGAAGGGTTGGATAATAAAATTGGCTCATGCCATTTCTGACAGTCTTTGTGAAAGTGTTTGCAGAGGCTTTGTGGTCAACTGCCTATCAAAACTGAATTGATTTAAACCTGCTACAAAGAGTTTTTAACAGGTTATAAAACTGTCTCCGTTTATTACTTATGCCTCTATATGACCTTTATAAGCAAACAAGAGAAGTTAGTTTTTCTGTATAGTTGTTCTTAATGCTTCTCACTTGGTTGGATTCTCCTTGAAATCAGATGAAATGAGCCTGTTTTCACATCTTCCCAGGTGAAGTTAGAGTGAGTAGTATGTTTGCCAGTCAAAAAGAAGCAGGAGGAGATTTCTATTGAGATCATTTTATTTTCGGCCTTATATTTTGTGGTTATTGTGGAAAAAAATGCCCCACAGGGGCATCTTAAATCAACAAAATATTAAAGTTCCTTGAAAGAGCTTTAAGTGAGGAGTGTAAGTAAGCAGAATTGTCACAACATTACCAGAATTTTAAACTTGATGCAATACTAGTAAAAAACACCACTTGATTCTACTTTGGCATATAAAACAGTACAAGTAAAGTAAAGTAAGTAATAGTAATAGTAATATTTACATTTTTAAAATTAACAACCTGCACACAATGCTGGTACAGAAAAATGTTTGCTATGCCGCAAGCCAAATTTCAGGCATGACAATAAAGACTGACCTAAACTCAGGTCTTGAATGACAACTTGGATCATTTTTTGTAGCTTCAGTACTTTCAATATTGTATTGTATCATTTTAAACATGTTATCGAAAAAGTGTCAACATAGTAACAAGCAAGAAATGGTGGAAACATTAGACATGTTACCATTAATCAGACCAACCAGTACTCTAAAATATGACCAGTGTTATTTGAAAGTATGCGTTTTTATTTGAAAGTTTGCTTTATTATCATGATTTGCCTCAGTGAAAACAAATACTGACCCATTTCGGGGATCATGGTAAGTTTGAACAAATATATGTTCTCCTCCTCATGCCTGCCTGTCCTGTGATGTTGTCAAAAATATCAATACTTTGTTAATTATAGGTTGAATAGCGCTGTGTATTAGCAATCATCTGTTGATACACTCTGTTACTGGTGTTACGATTCAATATATTACGATACTGTAAGCAAGGTGATATATTGCTATTGCTTTTAAATCTAATTTTAGGAAAATGCCACAGTACAAAGGACACACCACCATATGGATAAAATCTTAGTTAAAAACTTGACTTCTTTCTTACAGTCAGAGTATAGTATAGTTAAGATGATGACAACACTGAAATCTAGCAGTTGAGGGTTTAAACACAAGGCAAAATGATCTGCTGCCAGAATTTTTGCATGTATCACAATTCAGTGTTTTTGAAAATCAATACAGTATCGCAAAACATAATATGATACTGAAGTGCATTGATATTTTCTTACACCTGGGTATTGAAAGTACATGAGCTATTAAAAAAATATTTAAATGATCATTCATGACCTGAGTTCAGTCTTTATTGTCCTGTCTGACATTTTGGCTTGCAGCAGCAAAACCAGACAGTTCAGTTCAGTGCCTTATTCTGTCTGTGTGTGAGTTTTAAAAAAAAAAAAATATATATATATACTGTTTTTTGTACTGTTTTTATGTTAGTATTGTATTGAAGTTTAAAATTCTGGTATCGTGACAACTCTGCACTTCAGAGAGGTCTTTTTTAAAGGCTTTACCTGACATGTGGGCAGGCTGACATGTTGCCAGATCTCAAGGTGTGGAGACAGATAGGCGTTGCTTTGTACAGGAGAGAACAGTACATAATCAGAGGAGGAGAGAGCAGGAGGGGTGAACACAGGTGAACACAGGTAAGAAAGAGGAGAGGCAGCCAGGTTAGGCAGGTTTGGTAGTGGGGTGTAGCATACAAACATACCAGGAGGGCTGATCTGAAGGAATGTCATTTTAATGCTTCACTCTTGTCGAGAGCAACACACTCAACGCATCCTCCAAACCACCCCCCCTGGCCTCACCCCCTGCTGGGTCTCCGTGGCAGATGGAGAAGAGTGGAGGGAGGAGGGTGCGAGGGGTTGGATGCCCTATATGTGTGTTTATGTGCGTGTGTGTTCCGTGCGTTATTGATGTCTCTGTGATGTTACAGTATTTGCTTGTGCGAGTGTGTTAATAGAGAAATCGAGGATGGCTTGTTCAGCTGAAACCCCCCTCCCACTGCGCAGGCTTCAGTCGATCATTTTAATCTCCCCCCACACGTGAGCGAGGGGACAGCCTTTCCTGAAACTTGGCACACAGTACAGGGTGGGGTAACCAGCTCAGACCGGATTGACAACCTCCCTTTTTAATACTGTTCCCTCGCAGCTTGTTGCATGTCCTCTTCCTCCTCCTGTGGAGTTTTTCCACAGGGTCTGCTCTGGCAGCCCCCACCCCCCTCCCCCCTTTTCCTCCACCTCCCTCGTTCTCCTCCCCAGCTCTCGACTGACACAGAGTGCACAAGCTGCACAGCCCAGCTCCCAGCATGCACTCTGATCCCCACTGCCCTCTGCCTATCTGTCCTCCACGACCTCGTACTTGGTTTCTTGCATGATTGCATGCACACACACTCATAGATGTAGGCACGTAAATAGTGAAACAGGCACCCAGCCACACGCACACACATACAGTATAGTACATAAACATATTCATTCAGTCATTCCTGCACTCATGGCGTTTTAGCAGGAAGAATGCATTCAAAATAGTTGTGAGCCCCTATTTAGTCATTTATTGCACACTGTCACACTGCTATTGTATAGTTTTGTAGAAAATCTGTAAATACACCTGTTGTGCCAGTAGATTTGCTTTAAAAGCACAACAGTGTTGCACATCACTGTGGTGTTTCTTTCCAGTACTTGGGACACTGTCAAGGCTTTTGAGTCCAGTCAGTGAACTTAAGTGACCTTAGAAAAAAGATTATCTCCAGCGTTCAACATATGTGGCAAATCTAAAGCATTCACTGTGAAGTTCAGTTTCAGGACAGGCAATCATGGAGCACAAAATGGCTTTATTCACTCTAATTAGGCCTAGTTGTTTTTAGATGGAACATGTCATGGTGAAGTGTTTTGATATGGATGGCTTGGGTATAAAAACACATTTGCATGAAACCATCAATGTGTTGGTGTGAAAAATCAGGAGAGAAGTTTTCTACATTGCCAAGATGTTAAAGTGAATTATTTTAGATTTTACTTGAAGACTGAAAAAGTCAACGCACAGTTTATTTTAATGAAGGTCCTAAGCATACAATATATAGGATGGAGAAAAACTATATAAACACTGCGCTAGGGTTGCAAATTTTTAGGCAACAAATGGCTCAAAACAATGTCAAACGGGATGCAGTTACTACCTATGTAGTATATACTGTTATACAGCAGTTTCAACTTGTTATGGTCATTTCTGATTGATGGTGCAGCTTGCAGTGATTGGCCATGAACAAAGGGTCATTTTTTTCTAGATCTGGGTTCACAAAGGATCAAATGCAGGTTAAGTTTGAGTATTTGGGACTGGGTCATTTTTGTTGATATTGATATTACAGGTATTGGATTCAAATATACAGCCCTAAACCTGATATGACCCAACTTGGTAGAGTTTGTTTACATACTTAAGAATCTCTATGTATATTTTTTGCCTACCTGTGAACTCACCCCTTGTACTTACAATTTTAAATGATAAAACTTCAACCTCCATGAATGTTTTGTGTGTACTGGGTCATGTTACGAAGCATTCCGCGGTATATTTCTGACTGTGGTGAATCATTTAATCAATATTCCTCTCTCTGTCTTGGTCCACATAGAGAATATCATGAACTGATCTTTTATTTTCACTCTTTGTCTTTCCCACCATCCAACTCTTCTACTCTCAGACAGGCAGACGGACAGACGGCAGGACGGATACACGGGTGGGGGCTGTGCTAGGCGGCTCGGCGGCAGGCTGGTGGAAGATGTCGTCAGGAGCCGGTGGGAGGGGCGGAAGGCGGCTCAGGGGGACAGCAAGCAGCGGTGGTGGAGGAGGGAGAGGAGGGGCGGGAGAGGCAGAGGAAGGCCCCGTGGGGATCCCTTTCCCTGAGCACAGCGCAGACATCCTCGGCAGCCTGAACAAGCAGCGGCTCAGCGGCTTGCTGTGTGACGTGCTCCTGGTCACCCAGGACCGGGAGTTCCCGGCTCACCGCTCCGTCCTGGCCTCCTGCAGCTCCTACTTCCACAAGCTCTTCACTTCAGGGGCCGCCGCTGACCAACAAAACATCTACAACATCGACTTTGTGGTGGCGGAGGCTCTGGGAGCATTGCTGGACTTTGCCTACACAGCCACATTGACAGTCAGTCACAGCACTGTGGCTGACATCCTCGCCGCTGCACGCCTCCTGGAAATCCCACCTGTCCAGGACGTCTGTACACACCTGCTGGACACCAAAGTGCTCTCCCCGCCGGTACATGACCATTATAGAACTAAAAGTGATGTGTTAAAGTCAAATTTTCAAACTTTTTTTGCATTTATAGCAAAGCACAGAGTAGATTGTTGTGGAACTGAAATAATTCATTCAAAATCTAGTCCTCTCAGGGAATGAGGTGTCTGGTCATCATTCCATCCCGTTCATTAAATAGTCAGCATAGTCAAGCTTACATCATGGCCTTTATCAGTCTCTCTCACTATGCCAAACACACGCCCACAGCCTTGGGGTTAGTTCAACACTTACTCATTCTGAGCCAATAGCGTGTGTGGAAGGACAGCATGCTCTTTCGCAGACTACAGACACAGCACATCACAGCTACACTTCAACACGATCAAGTGTAGCTGTGATATGCTGTGTCTGAATACATAACGCTCTACATCATGTGATAATCACAGCTGTACGTCACTATGATGATCACATCATGCAGGGTACATACAAACACCTTTACCGGCTCCTGGGTGTTTCATTTCAAAACACTGCTGTAGTTTGTGGCAAACACAAGTTATTTTTCTTCCCAAGTAAGTATACCAAAACATATATCGGTTCTGTGCTGCTGTATTGTTGTTCATGTCCACACCAGTTAGCAGTGTGTTTTGCAAAGTAGTTTTTATTTCCTCATTGTACATTCATGTGCTAATGGGCATGCTGAGCCCCTGGGTACACATCCAGGATACCTAAATAGTGATCTGCCCATGGTGATAGGCCTGACAGTCAGAGCTGTTATGGTGACGGAATTTTCCCTGCGTTTTATTTAGGTAGGCTCAGCAGTGCAGTATTCAGGATTCGCGCCAGTCTTAGTTTTTGCAAATGATTTCATTTATGATAAAATAATTAATTTGGTGCACTAACATTAAGTGTTGCGTAGATCTCACCGCACTACCCAGTGGGCAACTTTACTGTCTGAAGAAGCTAGACTGCTTGATGCTAGTCATGGTTATGCAGTGTTGCAAATGAATTCACACATATTCACATGTAGCTATGTTGTTACCTTCAAGTGAATTAATCTCCAGCAGCAAGGAAAGCACATGCATACTGGCAACAAGGATAACAGAGCATAAGCGGCCAGCTTCTGTATCACAACAAAGCTCACACAACTTTCACTGCTGTATAAACTTTTACAGAAAGCACCATGAAAAACATGTACCAGCATCCGACCTACTACTCTCGTTATTTAGTTCACTTAAAATTAGGCTTGATATTCACAAAGTTTCTCATACGTATCACAGTACAGCTCAATATTACAACATTAGTCCAACATCGCACCAGCCTATGTGGTAGCCACACTAGCTGTGCAACATTTTAACACCAAGTTCAACAGGCTAACCTACAAAATAAACAGTAAAACAACATAAAAACTTACAAAACTTACAGCTTCCAAGTTTGAATACAGTCACAGACAGCTGGCATTGATCCGTCCTTGAGCTTGTGCGATTACTGGCTCTCGTGTTGCTAGTTGAAATTTTTTAGGAATTGATTCGTTCACTTAAAACGCATCATAAAACAAGAACGGCCTAGCCTGTTGTATTAAAGAAAAAACATGAGCATAGCAGTTGTTGCGGTTGCTTGCTCCTCTGTGCTTGGCTTATCCATAGTGATGTTATTGCAACAGTCCTACTTAGATTGTAGTTCTAGGTCTTCCAAGTTGGGCCTCACCTTAGCTGGTCTGAGGTTTGGTCTGTAATTTCTTTTAAATGGGAATTTTCTTTTCTACTTTGCTACTGTACTTAGTCTCTCCCATTTGTGCAAACTGCCACTGACTTTAAATTTCCCCTTCCCTCCCTATCTTTGTTCCACGTCATGTTTCACTAGGCGGGCAGTGAGCGAAGAGATGAAGATGAAGATGAGGAGGGGAAGGGCAAAGGAGGCAGGGAGCAGGGGAACCGGGTGCGGGCCCGGGAGTACCTGGAGTACTTCCAGAGAGGGGCGCACTGGAGCAGCAGCTGCAGCACGCCAGAGCTCAGGGACCTGCCCACGCACCTGCACTTTAACCACGGTAACGGCGGGGCTCCCAGCAACGGGGCTCCTGCTGGCCCCGGTGAGTACTACTCCCCCCTGGCCCTCGCCCTGGCCCAGGCCCCCACACAGGAGCCAGAGGAAGAGGATGAGGATGAAGAGGACGACGAGGACGGGGAGGCGGTGCAGGGGAACGGAGCAAGCCTGGGGTCATCTTACTACCCTCCATCCCAAAATGGGCACTTCTACCTCCCCCCTGAGTCAAGGCTGGGGCAGGAGACAGAGGTGGAGGAGGGAGGCAGGGAGGTGATGGCGAGGGAGAGGGGTTCTGCCAGCGCCCTTTTGCAGCAGATGATGGACTCCATCGAGAGGCAGAAGGAACGTGCGACGACTGGGGAGGAACAGGGAGATGGGGACGACCCCGACATGGAATTTTACTTGAATTATTTTAACAGCTCACAGCACGAGGATGCAGCTTCTGCTGCTGTGACACAGGGAGTGCCGCCGCTCTGGCTATCACGGGGAAGAACAGGCCAGGAGAGAGTGGGAGGAGGAGGAGACAGGGGGGTTGGAGAGAGAGGCAGTGGAGGTGGAGGAGGAGGAAGTGGAGGGGAGAGGAAAATGCGCTCTAAGGCCTTCCAGAAATGCCCCATATGCTCCAAGGTCATTCAAGGAGCAGGCAAGCTACCCCGCCACATCCGAACGCACACGGGAGAGAAACCCTATGAATGCGCCATCTGCAAAGTGCGCTTTACCAGGTAAGCCCAATTAATGAAGTGACTACCCCATGTCACATGTACTAATAGTCTTGGACTTGGCACTGTAGACAAACTGCCCAGCAGTGGGAAACACCACAAAGCCAAGAGCAGGAGCATTAGCACTAACCAACTTAGCTTTGCATTAAGGAGGCAGCTCAGTTTGTGAATCTAAATGTTTACCTTGATCATGGACTGACCGAGTGTCCCTAACCAGGTGTTTTCAATGTCACATTCTAGCAAAATGTCAATCAAAATGGCATGTAGAATACAGGAATCGCAATCTCGCAATATCCATAATATTTAAAATATTCAATATTGATGTCATGTTAAAAATACACACGTTATTTTTATTGTGTAAATAGTTTGGTGCCTTTTAAACATACTTTTACAGGCTTTTAAGTAATTTACGTTTCTTTCCCTTCTCTCTTCGTTTCCCTCCCCCACACACCCTTTCACTATCCATTGAGCTTAACTGCACTTTTTGTATCCTATTTTACAGGGACTAGACAATAAGGATTGCGAGCTAGTATATCTGGCAACTCACTTGCCCAACTTAAGCAGTGAAAAACAATTAAACTATTAAACTATTTTGATAAGCAGTTAAGCAATGAAGTATTTTTTCTTGAAAAATGTCAGTCTCTCAAATATGGAGATTTCCAGCTTGTCTTCATTTATGATCACATTAAACTGAATATCACTGGGTTTAAGACTGACAAGATGAGACATTTGAAAGTATCACCTTGGACTTTAAAAAACGAGAAGGCCTATTTTTCACTATTTTCTGACATTTTATAGATGTTGCAGCTCAAGATTAAACATGACAACTTTAGTCTTTTTGTTATTTAATAACTGCTAGTTAAGTTGACTTTGGGCCCTCGTTATAGACTCTCACTGCACCTCCCTACACTCATATTAGGAGTGTAATTCATTTGTCAAAACAGAGACAAAACACACAATAAACAAAGTTAAAGATGAATTTTGATGCGAACAGCATTTTTTATAAGTTTTCTAAAGATATCACAATAACATTATCACAGATTGTTTTGGCTAAGAAAATTGTGTAGTGAAAATCTGTGACAGCCCTCATGTAGAACATTACAGCTCCGAGAGAGGGGGTCATGTGGTCATAAAGGTCTGTTTTATTGTGACAGCCTTCATAGCAAAGTCCTGGAATTTTAACATAGGGGTTCTATAAAAGAAGGCTGCGCCACGGTAATGTTATCTAGCAGAGGGCTGCTATAAAGTGCTGTGTTCTGATACAGAGGGGGATTACAGGCCCTGGATGGTGCTCTATGTACTCCAATGCAGTAATTTGAACTTTTGATCTCTGGTTATGTTGATTATTGCCCACGGCAGAGTAGTTACACCACCCCCCTCCTCTCTCTGCTTCACTCCTTTACCTCTCTAATGAAATCTGCCATGTGCCGCTCAGATAAATGTAGCTGGTCTACAGCGAGGGACTCGAGTGCACATGGTTTCCCCGTATTTAGGAGTCTTGCCTTTTCCTTGAAATCATTCCTTTAATTAATTAATCAGTGGACTTGTGCTGGAAATAGACGCGGTAGGCTAGAAATACCCAGAACCTCTGCTGGCATGGCAGGTAGGGAAGACCAATCTGAATTTGCCTTCTAGCTAAATTCGACCGGCAGTGGGAAGGGGGTATTGTAATCTTAATCCTGTTTGATCAGGGTTAAGAGTGTGCCTCGCACGGTAATAAATCACTCTGTCCTTTAAATAATTCACCTCTGTCAGTGTGCCACTTTGTTCCAAGGCTTCGGCCTGTGGGCATGTGTGCGTGTGCATGTGGGTATTTCTCCTCACCTATGTACATGTTTCTGTGTTAATTTTTATATTTTGGGCACACTTTGTACAGATCTGTTACTGTTGCAGTGGGTTTATTGTTTGCTTGTATGACAACTAATCCACTTACTTGGCATGTGTGTGTGTGTGTGTGTGCGTGTGTGTATGTGTGCTCAAATTGAGTTGTCTTAACTACTCTTGTTTGTTTAGGAGGCCCTCTGCCCTCGATGCAAAAGAGTTAAACGATTAAAGAGCTCAGGAGCTGGAGAGATAGTGAGGGCTAAAGGGGGGAGGGAGGGACAGGAGTCAGATGAAGGCCAAGGCAGCCTGATAAAGTATAGTGGGCGGTGCACCATCGCAAAGTAAAACATGTTCCAGGATGTATTGAAGTGACTTAGAGAAGTCATAGTTTGGTCTAGTGGGTAATTGTTGTAGAACTCGCAAATTATTAGAAAGCAAGTCTTTCATATCAGCTATTTGATTCGCTATGACACCTATTCTTATACAAAATTCAATCAAATTATGGCTTGTGGGGATAGAAGTAGGCTTCAAAATTGATGACTCATCTATAATTCAGTACTACATAACATCAAGTTTTCAAAATGATTTTGGAATTGTTCAGCTGCAGAGGACATTGAGGTCTTCATTTTCTCTTCACAAAATGCATGCATTTCTCAGATCTTTTAATTGTTACGGTGTCGTCCTCAAAGAAAAGTTAACAGAAATCGTAAAAATTCCAACTGACACAGTGAACATTGAGCTCTCTCGTCAGTCCACAGTTGTGCTCTTGTGTGCAATTACACAGATAAAGATGTAAAGTTTATGGCTTTTCCTCAGTTGGCCCAACTGCCCTCTCAGAGTAATCACACTGGAAGAGATCCAAAAGATGGCCGTTTAATAGGAAATAAAGCCATCCAAAGCATATTAAGCTGACTGCTGGACATATGAGAATTAATAATGCATTTTGAGTTAATTGTGTATTTGTACATGATATTACATAGCTTAAACAGTAACTGAGACTGAAAAGAGAACCTGAAGCGGACTGTGTGCACTGACTTTATTCAAATCATTGTGGGCAGATCCTCTTGTGCATTTGAATTTCGTGTCTGTGTATTCTGATGTGATCTTGTTTATTCTTCTCCCTCACAGGCAGGACAAGCTCAAGGTTCATATGCGGAAGCATACAGGAGAGAAGCCTTACCTGTGTACGCAATGTGGAGCTGCCTTTGCTCACAACTACGACCTGAAGAACCACATGCGTGTACACACCGGCCTGCGCCCCTATCAGTGCTCAAGCTGCTTTAAGACTTTCGTGCGCTCGGATCACCTGCACCGCCACCTCAAGAAGGACGGCTGCAACGGCATCCCCTCACGTCGAGGCCGAAAGCCTCGGGTGCGAGAGCCAGGGCTGCTCGATGCCCCCCTGGGTCTTCTGAGCCCCGGCTCTGACACGGGCGCCGGGCCTCGTACCATCAGGGGACGGCGGCGCTCTGAGGCGTCCTCAGCGGCAGAGGTGGATGGGGCTGTGGGAGCCCACGCACACAGTCCTCAGCTGCAGGAGCTGGCAGGGGAGACAGGGCCCTGAGACTGCAGGGGCAACAAGAACACTGCTGGACACCACAGTCACTCTGCACCGCCTGTGAGACAGGCCAGTGAACAGAGAGGAGAAAAAACATGCAATGGCAAACTTAAAAAAAAAAACAAACAAAACAACTAACTATTCCTCTATAAACCAAATCAGGGTGTCACAAAAATCTAATCTCTATATTTCTTTTTCCTTTTCTTTAGGAAATGGAGTAGACGTGAGAGCACTTGAGTCGGTTTATCTGTTAAAGAGCAAAGAACGCTTCAAATCATGCACCCATGATGTCCACTTTCTGGGCCATTTCTTTCTTTATAATATTAGGGGTTTTATACATTGGCATACAGTATGTGCTTAGGCAGATGTATGATAGATACAAAGAAACTCTGAGCAACTATGCAGTTGATTTAGATTTTTATTGGTTTGGTCCTCACAGCCTTCAAGCTCTAAGAAAGGTGTCTATCAAGCACCTTCTGGCTGCTGTACGGGTGAAGTGAGGACAAATCCTCCCAGTGAAAACAAGCCTTTTTCTATTCTTTTGCAGGTCTGAAATGTACAGTTACCATAGAAACAACATTGCCACAAGATGGCATATGCAAGGAAAAGTCACCACAATTTTGATGCAACAGTTTTTTCTCTCTAAATGTTCCAGAAAGAATCAGACAAAGGGTTTGATTGAAGTGTTGCTTTCTCTATAAAAATGCATTTTAAGAATCTATGGTTTGTCTTATTGAAAAACAAATCGATGTTGAGTCAAATCCACTTTATTGGGGGCTCGTCAATTGCAGGACTAGGGAATATGAGGGGTGGAGGGTTTGTGTTTTTAAAGCACTACCATCGTCAATGTATATGTTGGCTCGACTACGTTGCCTCTTATCCCTCACGACCCTGCGATTTCAGCATTTTTGTTTTTCCCTTTCGATTTTGTCTTAATTTTTTTTTTTGTTGTTCCTTTTTGTTGACTGCTTCGGGTACTTGACACTTTATAATTGTATACATGTATATACAGCAGGTGGTGATATGACATTGGTCCCCTCTTAATGCTGAGGTGTACTTATCGGGTTTTTTCCTCTTAGGCTTGATGTCATATTTCTCACAGAGTGAAGCTTGTGGGTGAACGAAACAAACTGTATGAATGTTTGACGAAAAAGAAAACAAGAGTCACCCATTTGTCCTAAACTTTAACACTTGACATGTATAGTTCCTGCCCAAAGGATGAGGAGGAGGTCGGATGAATGAATGTGCTTAACTTTGTGCAGTTTTTCGGAATCTGTCCTTGTGTGACAAGGCGCGGGTAGCATTTAACCAACCGCAGGTTAAAGGAATGGCAGGGAGCCCGAATGAGAGAGTGACAAAGAGTACGAAGAAGAGATAGATGAGCACCTTTTTTTCTACGTTTGCACAGCTTTACTAAAGATATCCAGCAGAGTGAGAGGGAGAGGTATATTTACAGGAAGTGGCCTGGTGTTGGGGAGGCAGTGAGAGGAGGTTTATGTATCATGCTTATTCCAATCTTTTTTGCCCTGGGGACCACACAACCGTGAGGCAACCTGTATGATGAAGAGAGCAATAAATACCTGTCCAAGTTGGGAGGCCAAATAGGAGCGCAGCTGCAGCTGGTCGACGGGGGGAGGGGAACAAGGGAAGGGGAAGGGGAGGGGGATCTCACAATGTCTGTTGCATTCCAAAAAATAATCTCCCCCAGCTCAGCCACGTTTCCAGGCAGGAGGGGATCAAATCAGGCCTTTTCTCTCCCTCTCTCCTCCCTCTGTAGTCCTCTAATGCCCCCGAACCAGCCTGGAGGGGATATTATTATATTAGAGCCTGGTGTTACTGCGGGTAGGACGCCTGGTGCTGGCAGTTTAGTGTGTCTGCGAGTGTGTTTACATGTATGTGTGTTTGTGTACATGTGTGTGCGTGGCAGCCAGGGTCTCTCTCTGGCCACATCATCACTTGTGTGAGTCAGCCACAGCCTGTTCAAACATGCACCCTGAGCTGCCAGCCCCAATGCACTTTCTCTGTCTTTCACACACTCGCGCACGCACACACACACACACACACACACACACACACACTTGCTGGGTCCAGGTATCCTGTAGAGAGGGGGAAAACACCAGAGCTGAAATATATGTTTGAATATTGTCGGTGACTCCATACATCTGGATTTGTTCGTCTTAAAATATCCAAGTTGTGTTATTGTGCTCCAAATCCAATGTTATTTTCCAAACTAGCACGTTGAGCCTTTGAGTCAAGAACAGAACATGCGGGTAATTTAAAGGGACAGTTCACCCCAGACTCAAAAATCCATGTTTTTTCTCCGGCCTGTAGAGCTATTTATCCATGTAGATTGTTTTGTTCTGAGTTGCAGAAGTTTGGAGATATTGTATGGCTTTTGTCTACAATGGGAAAGGGTACAATCGGCATTCACTCAAAGGTCAAATGACTCTGCAGTAGTCACAAGTATTTGTCAGCTCCAGCTCTGACCAGCAATGATAACACTTGGGTGGTCACACTAATTTTAGCCCATTTTTGCTAGATGCAATGAAGACCTCTTGCCTCCATCAGTACCCCACTCTTTTGCCGCTTTTTCATACACATGTGCTGCTTAGCTTGATTTGATTTGAGTCAGTGCATCAGCCCAGCACAGCAGAGTTTGCAGAGTGTGTACTTAATGATGAAGAGCTCTTCTTTAGTCAAGTGTAAAATGATGGCACATTTCATTTCCTTCACAAAGTCCCCTGTTATTTTGTTATCTAAAAGCGTATCGTGAAGCAGCAAAATCAGGAGATCTTCATTAAAGATGCAACTAAACTTCAAGTCACAGAGATTCAGTTAGAAGCTACAAAAGGACCAAGAGCTGAACACACAGACCTTTAAAAACACCTGTCTCTTTGTTCACCTGCACATAAACGAGTTGAGTCTCAACTTTATGGTGACACATCAGGAAAAAAACTAATACTGGCAATGGGAAAAGGGTCCATAACCTATTTTTAGTGGGTTTACCCACATTTAAAAAACCTGCATATATGCACTAATTTTGGTGTAAAAACGGTATGAATGGCACTCTACTTTCTTTCTACAATAGAACAATAGAACTCCCAGAACTATTTTCTTACTTCTAGAAAGAAAGAAGTTCTGACATGAAACTGCTCATAACAAGGTCTGCGGATTATCTTGAGTAAGCGGGTCGTGGTTTCTGGAAAGGGACAGCTTGAGAAGCCAAGTGACATCAATTTGCATTATATTCAAGAGAACACATATATCTCCACGGCCGATATCTCCAAAACTAAGCAACTCACACCAAAACAATCTAGATGGTTAAATAACACTACAAGCCAGAGGAAAAACAGGTATTTTGATTCTGGGTTGAACTGTCCCTTGATAGCCCCCCACCCCCCTAACCCTATAATTTCTGCAGTAGTGCTGTAGCTCAACTATCAGTCCTTTGCACCTTAATTGGAATGAGGCAGTTAATGAATGCACTTTGTTACTGAGGAGGGCACTTTTGTCAACGAAACGGGTACTTTGAAACAAACCAGTTGCAAATGAGATCATTCCTTTTCGTCTTGTCCACAGTGGTGAAGTTGAGGTCCTTCACTGGTTTTGTTCAGGTTTTGACGACAAGCTGCCAAAAACACGTGACATATACGAGTTCAGATCTCTAAAAGAGATGCCGGATGGGTTTGGCTACCAACATGTTGGGTTTTGTGACCTTAAAAAAGACTAAATTAATCCATATAACTGATTGCACTTGAAGTTAGTTGTTAAAAAGAAATCTAGTGAGTTGTCTTTATGTCTTAATGTAAAGGAAGGAGGCAGACGAAGAAGAAAGGGTGCTGTGTGTGCGTGCGTGTGTGTGTGTGTGTATGCGTGCATTTTTTTTCGTGCATGTTTTGCTGGCTGGCAGGCTGGAGGGTCTCAGGACAAGCTTGGATAAACAAACTTCGTGTCTACCCCATCTGTTCACCAGCTACTCTCATAACTACACGTGTTCTCTGAGGAACCACGGTGATAATAGGTCCACGGTACCACAGAAGCAAAAAAATACCATATTGTAAAACAACTCATCGGACAGTTTCTTGTTTACTTCATGGCTCTCTTGGTGCAGATTTGCATAACTCTCCGTTTACCCTTGTTGGTCGTTGTCAGGGGTTGCCTGGGTCTTAAGAGTTTTAGTTTCTATTTTTGCATCTCTGTTATAATAAAGATGGGATTTATTAATGCACATTTTGACTCCCACAGGCAGACCTATGTAAGCTGGGTGTGTGATCTTTATGTAGTGGTACGTGGTATGGACTGTGGCAGAAATGAGCCTTCTTAAAATCGTGTTTCTTCGGACCTTAATATTTCCCCCAAAGTCTTATGTTGTTTGTTGATTAACCAAAGCTTTTTTGCCCTCAATCTTAGTCTACTGTAGACTAGAGATATTGAAAGTATGTCTATAATTTATCCAGACTGGGGCCTCCCTCACTAAGCCACACACAGATGCCCTCCTCTTGAATACATATGCAGAAACGTATGTGGAAATCATACAGATATTTACTTGAGTTTGCTTTCTCTCGCTCTTTGTATCCTCGTGGACATTAGAATCAGAGGTTTATTGTTTTTGTCTGTCTGTCTACACTTCTTAAAATAATGTGTTGTGCTACAGCTATTTTTTTCTAACTGTTTTACATGGCTGTGTGTGTGTGTATGCGAGCATGCATGTGAGTGTGTGTGGGCTGGGGTCGTGGTTTTGGGTCGCTGTGCCAGGAGGGTGGGGTAAATGGGTGCTTGGGTGGGGTTATTATGGATATAAAGCCTGATAGCACTGGAAATGGTGCTTTAGCTGAGAGAGCAAAAGTTTGCACTAATGTTAAATGTCCTTGTCCTGCTTATGGGAGAAGGGCAGGAGACCTCAGAAAGGCCTGCGAGTTTCCATGAGCACAGAGCAGTGTGGTTAATACTCAATGGTCTCATAAAAGAGTCCATCCAAGCCCTCCGTAGAAATAATCATGTACAGTACAGTATATTAAGAAATATACACACGTCCAACAACAACAAATACCAAAGGAGAAAAAAATGGCTTGCTTTCAAGTCGTTGGACATTTTAAGCTACCAATCTAATGTTGGATTACTAGAGGTTTAATGTTAAATCTGAAGGCTCTTGAAAAGAGATTCTGGATTTAGATGGAAGTGATAACAGCAAATCATATTTGCTCTTTGCATTAAGAAATATTCCAAATGTACAACATTTAGGCACTTAGAAAGTAGCAAAAACTCTGAAACATTTGAGTTTGTCCTGATCTGACGGCTGAGATGTACTGTGTGCAGGTGCCAGAGATACTGGACCCAGTTCTTTTTAAATTTCACAGATGGGATTTGTCTCATGTTCAGTCACCTGAATAATGATACGAAATGATAATGAAAAATATTGTTACTGTTTAACACTGTTATTTTGATCATTGATGAATTGGATGATTATTATAAGTTCACTTTCTGTCTAATTGAAGCCAACTGAGACTTTGTGGCCTTGTCTGAGCAGCACTAAGCTTTTTTGTTTTGTTTCCAGACAGTCGTATTGTGCGGTGTGGGGCTGAGGCTCACTCCCACCAGGTGGACAATGCAAACATCAAGGGCCACAGTGTGCCTTATGTGGACAGGGACTTACAAATTCACAACTACTTGTTTTTCTTTTTTGTTTACCATGAACACTTCCTCCCATATTTTAAAACTAAATTCAGGGTTTCTGTGGGTCCTTAAAAATTCTGAAATCCAGTAAGCAGAATTTTAGGCCTTAAATATATTTTTGCAGGTGTTAAAATTGATTGTATTGTGAAGTTAATCTTACTTTTATAAAATCGCATTCATTTCAGTCTCACTTTAAATGTAATAATCATAAAACAAAACTAACATGGAAACAATTACCTCTAATGCAAACTGTGCAGGTCGGTCAGAATTTATCATCCAGCTAGTGTGTAAGAATGTGGTGTTGTGGGATAGAGTGGCATATCCACTCACCAAAAAGATAGCTAATTCTAGAAGTAATCATTTAAAATAGTTTCTGTTAAAGGTAGAATCAATGGGATTTGTCAGAGCTTTTTGCAAATACACCAGAAAGATAGTTGATTGTTGAGTGTCATCTTTCATATTTTTTTTGCCAGTATGGACATGAAATAGGTCTTAAATTGCTTTCATAATGGTCATAAAAAGTGTGAAAAAACGTATTTAACTTGTTTAAACCTGCAGAAACCATGAAATTGTAAACATCGATTGGTACTAAAAGTGATCATTTAGCTGTTTAACCTTCACTTGAAGGAATTTACAATCATGTCTCTGTACTAGCCACTACTTAAGAGCTATCTCAGCCTCTATGGATCCATGACTGCTGTGTCTCGAGCTTCAGCCCCAGACCAAGGTTACTCTGACACAGGCTACACTGAGACAGTCTCAGAAGTGTTTTTCCAAAATGACCTTGATATGTTTTTTTTTCCTTGTGCTGTTATCAAAGATTTTTGGTGAATCTATCTGAGAAGGCCATAAAACAAAGACGACCAACAACTATGATAACAATTATAACTGTAAATAATCAACGAAGCAGGACGGGATGACTGTTAAAATATGGAGATTTGAAGGGGGGCTATTGTGCTTTGCTTCGTCATTTTCCTGCACACCTGATTTTTTTTTTTTTTTTTTTCGTGTTTTCCATCAGGCTCTTGATGCACAGCAAGCTGAGCGCAGCATATGCAGTACGGCACTATGCGCAGCGTGGCTCTGGCACTTACACAGACAGCCCTGGGTCCTTCAGAGAGGCAGGCTGCTGTCTGTTGGCTGCTCTCAGCCAAGTGGGGACAGTTTGCTCTTGGAGTCTATCTCAGTCTCTGGGGATACAGGTTGGCATACAGGGAGGAGGATTAAATACGGGTGGTAGGGGGAAGGCTGGATGTTGTTTTCAGGGATGAGGTTAGAAAGAGCAGGTGATGGACTTATTTGCTGAGCAATGTTTCCTCTGAATCTGGTAGAAATCGCATGGCCACATTATGATAAGAATTGTAATACAAAGGAGGTCACCACAGATTTCACATTGGGGAACTGCAACAAGTTGCTGATCTCTTTTGTCTCTATGTAAGTACTACTCAGGTGGAAAATACACTGCTATGCATTGCTAAGTTTATGGTATGTCTAATCGTCACCCTCCAAGTTTCCCCTCTGTCTTTACCTTTCTTGTTCACACCAATATTTGAAAAAATAGTTCCAGGAAAGATAGTCTACTGGAAAGTCCTGTATGTATGGCCTATATGAAACCCAGCAATGTTGTTTCTTACGAACTTTTATGATTAAAATGTCATCTGTTGGCCTAGCAGATGAGATTGAGTTTGGTTGCTAAGAACTGCATGTTGAGCAGTTTGAGTAATTAGCATAACAAGATAATTGTTTTCCAAAAACTGGACATGGCTATAATTTTGATTTTATTCAATATGGAATCTTGATCTGAGAGTCTAAGTCTATGTTTGTGATGTTCAGAAATCCCAAAGCCCCAAATGTTTCATAACATGTTGTATTTAACTGTTATGACACAATATGTTAGTTAGCCAACATGAAAAACTTAGGTATGACAGCAGCTGCAAGCATCATTTAACCTCCTTGATGCAGGGATAGTTTTTTACTTGGGTTTTTTACTACTGTTAGTTTTTTACTATTATGTTACAGCTAGCACAGCAACATAATAGTAACAAGATTCATGTAAGATAAGGTTATCTCAGATCATGTTTTTAAAATATTGTGTTGTTGATTAATATGCTAATAAGAGCACATTGTAAAAATAAAAAAGCTGAGAAAACTCAAACTTTCAAGGCAACTTACTTTAGTAGATTTTTCCCAACTCAAACTCTTAAGTTTTGAAAAAGTTTTGCCAACTAATTTTACATTGAGATAATTTTTTTTTTTTATTTAGATAAACCCTAATCTTTGAGTTTTAGAACCCCCCCAAAAACTAAACTCAAAGATTTAAGTTTATCTTAAGTGGAAACTTAAATTATCTCAACCATAGATTATAGGTTGGCAAGACTGATCATCTTATTTCAAAATTGAAGAGTGCGAGTTTGATTTGAAAACTCAAATCTAGTGAAAGTAGTTGCCTTGAAATTATTAATTTTCTCAACTTTTTTTTTTTTTTTACAGTGTATAACAATGGGGGTAGAATTATTTTCTTATATTTCATATGCACTATGCAGATCATTAACATCAAACAAACTTACTCTGGGAGGTCTGTGACAATCTTGGTTTCATATTTATTTTACATGTTGGGAAATTATGCTAATTACCCAACATGCAGCTCTTAGCAACCAAGTTTAATTTCATCCACTCGGCCTATAGATGACATTTCAACTGTAAAAGTTTATGGGAAACACAATCTCTGGGTCCAAGAAATTTCCAGTAGACTAAAAAGCAGGAACAGTTCCCTCATTGTAAAGTGGCTGTGACCGGCCTATTTCTCCATTTAATATTGATCCAGTGAATTGTTTGTCGGAGGGAAGGAAAGCCACTGGAGATTCAGTCTTATGAGTCAGACTGTAACATTTCTTAAAGGAGATGGGGTTGGAAAAGCACAGGGTTGGGGGGGTGTATATGTTCTCTTACTTTCTTCTCCCATCGCTCTCCCCCTCTCTCCGGACTCCGAGTCTACATCTTTGCTGCCGAGCGGCCTTTGATCAAAGATCACACACCCTCAGCAGGGGAATCGACAGGAGAGAAAGGAGGGAGAGGGGGATTGGATGAGGTGTGGAGGAAGAGACAGTTTTCACTTTTCAGTCACCTAAACCAATCTAGGATACATTCCATAACTTCATACTGTGATTCCCACTTTGGAATTTTTTTGGCAGGTGTAAAAGGAAGTGAGTGGGAGACAGCAGGAGGAAACGGTCAACAGTTTGCTGTTGGCTGTTTCAGTCGGTCCGTCTAGCCTCACTATCCCTCTGCTGTGTGACAGACAGACACGTGGACAGACAGTTCAAAAAGGTCCCCGGCGTACCGCTATCCAACTGCCTTTTTTCAGCTTCTGCGATTGTAACAAAAGCACTTTGCGAAAGGCCATCCTGAATATTTGTGTGCTTTTATTTTATGGTTATCACTATTGTTATTATTTTTGTTGTTCCTGTTGATGTTTTTTTGTTTTCTCAGTGCAGATGATTATTTAAATGCAAAAAATGATGAAAACGAAAAAAAATTTAAAAAACTTGAATATTTGGTATCTGGATTGAGGTTGGTCAAAGTTGCCACCTCATCCGGACGTAAAATAAACACATCTCTGTTCTACTACCACCATACCTGTTATATGCAGCTTATTGCATAGTCACACAAAGGTAAGGGAGGGGATTACAGGACAGATCTCCCCCCTGTACCTGCTCTCTGCTTTTACTGTCTCAGATCTTGTTGGGAGAAAGGTCATTTGATCTCATTTTGGGAGACTCCTTTTCTTGAAAAAGAAACCTGTATAACAGTTGCAAAAGCTTTCTGAGAAGGCTAGCTGTGCTGAATGTTAAACATGCAGTGTTGTATCCACTGCAGAATCTCTTTGTCTGCAATAACGCCCTGTCTGTGTAGCTAAAGGCTGGATCTGGTATCCTGTATAGAGCGTAAATGATTATGAAAGACAGATGAAACGGCCAAAATGACCATCATGCACTTTTGCAAATCAGTATGGAAAAATTTGTTGGCCTTAACATCTATGTCAAATCAAGATTATTGCAGTAGAGTGGAAAGAGTAATGTTGATCATAATAAGCATTCGATAAATCCATAGTTCAGTAAATGGTTTAACTTGGGAGAGAAAGAGATAGGCTACTATTTATAATAGATTGATTTGTAACTGTGATTATTATGATAATCCTTTACAGAGGTGTTTTTTTCTGATGTACATTAAAAATGGCAGAATATGTCCCAATTTTCAACCTGGACACTATAAATACACACTGAGTCACATTAGGCTGAAAACTGCTGCTCACTTCTCTCTGTGTGTTAAAGCAACTGTTCGCCACAAAATCAAAAATAGATGTTTTCGTCTGGCCTGTAGTGCTGTTTAATCATCTAGATAGTTTTGGTGCGAGTTGCACAGTTTTGGAGATATCAGCTGTAGAGATGTCTGCCTTCTCTTGAATTTAATGGGACTAAATGGCACTTGTCTCATGGTGCTCAAAGCACCAAAAAAAAAAAAAAAAAAAATTTGAAAAAATCAACAGCAGTGTGTCTTTCTAGAACTCATGATCTGGTTACTCAAGATAATCCACAGACCTTGTTGTGAGCAGTAGGAACTACTTTATTTCTGCTGTAGGATCTCCTACAAAGAAAATAGTTCCTACACGAAACTGCTCACAACAAGGTCTGTGGATTATCTTAAGTAAGTGGGCCATGATTTCTTGAAAGAGACATTTTGGGGCACTTTGAGTGCCCCAAGCTTACTGTCATTTATTCCCAGTAAGTATTCTCACACCTTAACAATCTAGTCAGATAAGTAGCACTACAAGTAAAAGGAAAAATGTGTATTTTTGATTTTGGGGTGAACTGTTCCTTTGAAACTTGCACCCTTGTTGCACATCTGACCACACCCCACTCTGTTAACACAACAGGTGTATCCCAAAGGCAGAATACCTGCTGTGACATCGCTAAATGAATGGAATGTGGCCTGAAAGTGTACTGCCATTGAATATTTTAACCTACAGAGTGCAGCACCCGTTTTTCATCTCCTACGTGATTCAGTGTGTATTTACTTATTAAATAACCCCTTTCTCTTCTTTACAAAGGTTTTTTTTTCTTTAGCGTAGCAGTCTGTCAGTCCATATCTGTTGGAAGCTGCAGGGGGGAATATAGGTGATTTTTGGAGAATTTGCACTTTTTGGCGATGAAAATAAATTGTATTGTATATGAGACCACTAAATCCACACAGTCTAAACCATATAATTCCATTTTGTGTCAATTTTGTTTTGTTCTGTTCTTCTTTTTTTAATATATCCAAAAATGTCTGGCATCTGGTTGTCTGGTTTAAAGAATATAAAATCTTTCTATTAAAAACAATGGTTGCAAAGTTTTGTGTGGATAATTTTGTCTGTAATAAAAACATCAGTCTTTGGTTTCTAGTGGTGCAAAGTAACTAAGTACATTTACTTAAGTACAAATTCAGGTTACTTGTACTTTGCTTGAGAGTTTCCATTTTTTGTACCTTTATACTTCTACTTCAATACATCTCAGAGGAAAATATTGTTCTTTTTACTACATTTGATTGGCAGTTTTAGCTACTAGTTACTTTACAGATGACAATTTTTCATACCCTTCCTGTCCAATGAAAACCATGTATCTCCAGATGTGTTGATTTTGAATGTTTCTGATGAATCTAAGGATTAAATGTTCCTTTATGGGTTGAGAAAAGTTAAATAAACTATTTACAAACCCTCTTGGATAAGATGGAAAATGCATAATCACAAAGCTGAAAACAGCTTTCAGAGCTCATGAGAAGTTGACTTTTTAGAGATACGTGGTTCTCACAGGACAGCAACACCCCAAACATTTGATGATTTTATAGAATATTATATATCGCTGTTGATTAAACTACCCAGCAGTGTATAAAGCAGTTAAAATTAGCTCAATTTTAAACATACCTTAAACTTAAAGCATACTTTTACTCAAGTAAGATTTTGAATGCAGAACTTTTGCTTGTAGTGGAGTATTTTCACAGAGTGGTAATACTTTTATGTAAGTCAAGGATCTGAATACTTCTTCCATCACGGTTGGTTTCTGTGACAGTGTTATCTGTAATTAGTAATTTATGGTAATTACACAGTATTTTACCCTGTTATGTAATCCTCTCAAATAACTTTTTAATTTGTGGAGTTACAGTGGTAGTCAAAAGCACAGGTACACTTTACAAAATGTTTCCTTTCGTCTGGACAGTATGTTTTTTTTTAAGTCAGGGCATCTGTAGCACCACAACACTTCATTTGTTATAGGGAGTTGTGATACGTTGTCAAAAAACCTGTAGCTTGTGCGATGTGGATTTCGCACTTGGCCATAATGTGATTTCGATTAATTGTTCAACTCTAATGGGATATAGTATACTGACGTGATTATATTGCTTTCTTTTAGAGCTGCAACGATTAATCGACACTCAATAATTGAGCTACAATGGTCTAATATTGCTGTTTCACATAACTTCAGACTATACCAAATACATTCAAAAAATCTGTCCTAAGGCATTTATCAGTTTCTGACTCTGAGGAAGTGGGCAAAACAGTACAATTCCTCACTCGTGTATCTCTGAACTCTCTCTTTAACCAAATCCTACACTTATGTTTTATGTGATCTCTGTTTGATAACTACTGTAACATCCAGTGGGCCTCCCACTTTAACAATCTCTGGATCAAACAGATCAATCTGCTGGAGTCATTTTTAAAGAAGAAAAGTCAAAAATCATCTCTGATTCTAGCATCCTAAATGTGCATATATTCTGGTTTCTTAATCTGTGACACTAAACTGAATATCTTGGAGTTCTGGACAAAACAAGAAACTTCAGGACATCATCTTGGGCTTTGGGAACACATCTTTTCTTTTCTTTTTTTTCTTTTTCTTTTTTTTAACCATTTTTTGACATTCCAGCTATATGGTTAATACAGTGAACAGGTTATTAAACAGCTAAAATAATTGTTAGTTGCAGCCCTACTTTCTTCATGTACTGTATATAATGCAACCACTTAGTACAAGACAGTTCTCTAAATCAACCACAAGGTGGCAGTAATATCCCTGTTATTATCATTTGAGGATGCAGTGATCCTCATAGTACAGCCACACATCACTGCTGTGTCTACCCTCTTTACTGACCATGACAGCACAGATCAAGTTAGTATCTACATTTTGTCTGATGCATACACATGGACACACATACAGCCATGCTTACACTTGAATTACAAATGAAGCATAACTATTAATAGTGCATATTTGGTGTGTTTTGGTGTGGCATGTTGACTAATCTGGTTCCAGGAGATATTTACTAATAGATGCTAAGGTCTTCTTTGAGTACATATCTGTTGAGGTGAGGCCACCTATAGTGTTTTCTTAAACCTGATTCATCCCAGAAGTCCTGCCACTGACTGCAACCATGGGCTTGTTGTCACCGCGTCTTCCTGTTTGTCTCGGTCTGTCTCCCTGAGGCGATCCTGTGGGGTGACAGAGGTCATAGAACAGCTCATTAACCCCACCCCAACAGCCCACACATTGCTGCAGTCCTCAGGCCCTGGCTACACACACACACCACACACACATTTTATAATGCTCCACTAATAGCAGTTAAGTCGACTTAAGCGCACTCTCTGTAAGCAGGGATGCACTATGAGACATGTATGTGTCTTGCATGTTGTCATCTAATGTTCCAGCGAGTCTTCATAAATGTGGCATACTCATATTTTCCTTATTTATATTACAAATTACATAGTTTTTCTTAAAATAACAATTACATTGTTCAACAATTACATTAATGCAAATCCACACTGGTTACTAGAGATGCACCCAACTCCAAACATGTTATTGGGAAAAGCATAAATAATGTAATGGAAACAGATATTTATTCAATCCAAATAATAAAATTATTACAAGGATAAAGTAAGCCATTATGATCTCAGTTATGCTCAAAAAGGTCACATCTACCTTATTCAGTCACTGATATAATGCACTTCAACTGATGGGTATTTTTATATACTTGTATATCTGATTTTTCAATATGCCTCATTGAAAGGGGAGGTTGGTGTTGGTGGCTTCAGACAGTTCATAAAACTTAGTTTAGTTTGAAATAAAAAGAGAGAGAAGGAGAGAGATGAAAAGCACTGTGGAAATATATTTCATAAATTATTATATGCCAATATTAAATAATTTTGGTGCTTTGTAGGCAAAACAATTGACCCCTCCTAAGTCCCGCCCCTTTTTGCTCTGTGCCCCAATGACAGTTGGGCAAGCTTGGTACCTTGATCAACTTTCTTCTTTCCTGTTTTCTGTACTTAGATAAGCTATGTGGTAGGCTTGTCTATGTCAAAAATAAAAACAAATTTTGAAAATGGTTAAAGATGTTGCCGGGGGACATATTCTCACCTTAAATTAGCTTATGTCAGCAAAATACTTGCTAGCTAGCAAGCTAATCTACATCATACATTAGCTAGTCAATTAGCTAGCGTTTTACTAACATGATCTAACTTAAGATGTCACCCTGTTTGTTACTTTTACAGGAAAAATACAAAATTAAGCAAGGTACCAAGTTTTCTCAACTATTACCGGAGCACAGAGCAAAAAGGGGTGGGGCTTAGGAAGGGTCAACTGCATTGCCAATGAATATTAGTTTAGAATATAAAGAAAATAAAACATATTCCCGATTTAACGTGACTTCCAATATAAAGGACACCCACTTTTAGTATTCTATCTGAGTACAGATACAGGGACCGTTGGTTGAGCAGATACAAATACAAATAATGATGTCTATGTGCACCTCTACTGGGTAATATATTAGAGAATGACATGTTTTATTCAGTCATGTTGAACCTGTTGGCCAGATGTCTCGGGGCTCCAAGTCATTAATTGTTATGTGTTTGTGAGGTATCTAAAAACACAGTGGGATATGGTGTTATTTTCCATGTTCAGACATCATTGTTGCAGTCAAAACATATTGGATAAGAGGAACAGCAGCACTTCAGGGGCTGGGAGATGCCTGGGAGCTGTTGTCTGCCATCTCTAGTCATATTATTCCCTCATTCACTGTGTGCATGTGAATGTGTGTGTGTACGCATGTGCCTGCTACTGTTTCTGTTGACATGTTTGTCTATATGCTTATGCGCAAAGGTGTGGTTTTATAATCATACTTGCTTGTGTGCATGTGCATGCACAGCATCGTCATTAAGGCTCACAGTAAATGAGACTTGGAGACAGGCTGTAATGTAAAGGAAAACAGCCACACACACACACACACACACACACACACACACACACACACACATACACACACACATACTAGCCTCATTTTCACCAGTACACACCTTTCTCCAGGGATATAAAATGCCCCTGCCTCTGCACACTGTGGGACATGAGTTTCATCCAAACTAGCTGCCGTCCTCAATAAAACCCACGTGAGCAATCTCTGCAGTATAGATTTCCAGTTCCTCTCAGGGTATATTTTGTTCAGATCAGGTGTTTAAACTGCTCAATATGACAATAATTAGCCACCGCTGAAGACATGTGTTCTTTCTTATGTTGATAAGGGACATTGACCTTTAACCTGTGCACCCCTGTAGTCCCACCACCACCCGTCCCATATGCCCCCAGCCAACACCCCCCCTTCTCTTCTTCTTGCTCTGTCCAGCTCCCATCAGGAAGGATAGAGAAGGGGGGGGGATTGGACAGGCTTGGAGCCTTGCCTCTGGCCATCTCTCCTCCTCCCCGGAGAACAGAGGGACTGAGGTGCCTTTAAACCACTGCGGCAAAAACCCTACCAAAACCCTGCAGTCATTAATATGCAAAAATGCAAATGAGTAGGTAATTAAGAGCTGGAGCTCTCTGGAGGCTCTTTGATTGCTAATGAATTCTAATCTGCAAAGAAAGGGGGGAGGGGAGGAGAAAAAGAGATGAAAGAAATAGAGAAAACAACGAAAGAGAGAAGCCTCAACCCGAAAAATTTGTCATATCCATAAGTTTTCATATCGGATTTGCTTTTTACCTGGGAGCTGTAATGTAAATTATTAGCTTAGTTACGTGAGACAATCACTTGATGATATGTATACAGGCCGGGGAATATAAATGTATAATGAACAGCCTTCAGAGCACATTTATATCAAATTAGGAGATGGATGTGTTGCATTATTTTCACAGCAAACAGCCATGAAAATAAGAAGTCATGTATTCCAAAAACAGATTATATGTCGTATGAATGGGCAGGAATCTGTTTGTAATGGACACAGTGCAGTCATTGTGTGAATATAGCTAATTAGAGGAGAACATGACAGGCGAGCACACACACTTCTGACCGAAGAAAATAGAAGGTCAGATATCTCACAACAGTGTGCTCTTTGCTGCAATAGCAGCTGTGTGCTGCTGAAGTAAAGGAGATGTCATTTCATCACTTTTGTGAGCCATAACACATCCCCACTTCCACTCTAACTCATTCACTATGTCACTCACACACACATACACACACACACACACACGCACACACTGCTGTTATTGTTGTTGCAGTGCTCCCACGACACCAACAATCTCTACTTCCCTCCCCCACACGGGCTCCCATCTATCTCCCTTTCACTCCCTCTCTTCCCCCTCCTGTCCTGGGCAGCCCTGACATGCCTACTTCAATTGATTTAGAGTCAATTCAGCTTCTGATCTGATTGTTATCATGTGACTTTTCGCACACCTCCCCCTCGATATATGACTACTGTATTATTTTCAGATTAGGGGAGAGATTTTTTTTTTTTTT
>JAJHUR010072475.1:0-33751 GCA_027495735.1 Lutjanus campechanus | reverse complement strand
AGGTCATTCATCACCTAACAGGCCCACGGGACAGGGACAGGGGAGCTCCCACTCTGCCAAACACACACACACACACACACACACACTATAGCGGAAAAACGCACAGGAGGTTTGGTACAGAGAAGGCAACTTGAGATGTATCCATGGATAAGACATGAGACACATAACACTACACACACTAATAATACATAAGCACATGTGCTCATTCAGATTTCTTCTGTCTCTTTTCAGTGCAGTAACATGTTGCAGGTTTCTGTCCCCTCTTTGTGATTTTTATTGTTCATGTAACAATATTCACCACATAATAAAAAAGGCTTTTTACAGGGCCCGGGCTTGTCAGTGGAGGGACGAGGTGCAAAGAACAACGTTAATATCCAATATCACCACGTTGCCCAGGGCCCCTTTTTATGATAATTCATCACACATGACACCATATTTCTGCTTTAAAAGCAATTAAACGGTTTAATTTGCCTGCCACTCAAGGCCTGGCTGGCCGGTTGACCATAACAACCCGACGAGGGAAAGTTGATGTCAAAAGATACAAACCATCCAAAAAACTATATTCAATTTAATACAGTACAAAGACAAGATATTTAATGTTCACACTGATGAACTTTATTTTTGTAAATATACACTCATTCTGAATTTCGTTGATATATGGCTTTTGCTTTGCATGATGGAGTCATTTGCAGATGCAGCAACAAGCTGTGTTTACCAACAGCAGTTTTCCAAAGTGTTCCCAAGCCCATGCTGTATCCTTTATAAAATGATGTGTTTTTTTCACGTAGTTTTTAATGCAGTGCCACCTTAGGGGTCAAAGGTCACAGGAATTCAATGTTGGTTTTCAGCCTTGCCCCTTACGTGCAGAGATTTCTCTGGATTCTCTGGATTTTTTAATGACAGATAGATGTTGAAATCCCTAAATTCATTGCAAATGTGTGTTGAGAAACATTGCTCTTAAACTGTTGGACTATTTTCCCCTCACACTTTCTCACAAAGCAGTGGACCTCACCCAATCTATGCTTGTGAGCGACTGAGCCTCTCGAGGATACCCCTTTTATACCCAGTCACGATCCTATCAACCTGTTACCAATTAATCTGTTTACCTGTCGAATGTGCCAAACAGGTGTTTTATGAGCATTCAGCAACTTTCCCAGTCTTTTGTTGGCCCTGTCCCAACTTTTTTGAAAAGTGTAGAGTGTATATTTATAAAAAAAACAATAACGTTTATCTGTTTGTGTCAATTAAGATTAGCAAATCATTGCATTCTGCATTTGTTTACATTTTGTACAACGCCTAACGTTTTTGGAATTGGGGACGTAGCAAGCAACAGCTAGTGCAAACAAAAAATATGCATGTGTGTATTTGTGTGTTATATGAGTGCATGGCAGTGTGAAAGCTCTAGCTTTAGGCCTACGACTCTTTTAACCTGGATGAGGTTTAACAACATCAGCTGAATCTTCCCTGTGGCCCAAATGTATCTGAGCTACAATTCAAGACAAAACACCTTCATTCATTTCCTTTTCATTGTGGCTGATTGTGAAACTTTGGCAGAAAGTGTACATAATATCAGCTTGAAAAGTTCCCTCTGCGTGACTGGGGCTGGTGGGAGCTGAGATTTGAACCGAATATATCACAAGTCCCTGATTTAATCTCATAATAGTCGGCTTTAATGTCCAAATGCAAGACATATGTGGCTTCGCTTTGGTTCGCTCACCCGGGCCACGTAGTACAATCTCCCAGGGCAAGACCCAGGAAAGGGAATTTGCATTGGAACTGAAGCGTTCATGCTAGTTTAGTTTGATGCTAATTAGCCGAGACATTATAAGCACCCTTCGGTTAGTAGAGTCAGCGGCACTGTTATAGAAGATGAGCATTTAGAGAAATATATGTTTCATAAATGCTTCACAGTGACATGACAAACATCGAAAGGGTTGTGAAAAACATGAGATTAAATCATTCAGGAAGATTTTACATCAATATAGCTCTAGGCAAAAACAAATGCAATGGACACAAACATTCCTGTAATGTTATTCTGGCGTTCATCCAACTGAACTCTGAACTTTTCTTAAGCAAACAGTTGTAAGATCATCTCTCCCTCTTTGTCGCAAGAAACTGATTTCTCACACACACTGAATCACATCATACAAACAGAATCTGATGTTGTTGGTAGCTCACTTGTTCTCCCACACAGACATACAGACACACACAGACACACACACACACAGGGCTGCAGCACTGGGAGTGTTGTGACTGTGATAGGAAGAGCAGGGATTTGTTTAAAGCAACAAACCCAGGGGAGCCTCAGCTGATATGGACAATGATATGGATCCTTTTCTCCTCGTCTGTCGCTCTGGGGCCCACGGTGCTCTAACCTCTGTCACTATCACATCTCCTGCTGAAACTATTGGAACCACCTTAGTACAAACACAATAGCAGCACATTTCCTTTTTTCTATGTATGTGTGCAACATAATGCCACATCTCTGTCTTTTTCTTTGGAGTTATTTGAAATGCAGTCACACTCACACACACATGCAAGCTCCTGTGGAACTGTGCACAAAAAAATGTAAAAGGTCTGTTTAATCTGCATGCAGTCATTGATGCTTTTAAAGTGGTAATAATAAAATTATATTCTAATTTTTGTAATATCTTTAAAGCCAATCAGTCACTGCTGTAACCAAACTCTGTTACTATGTTATAAATATTATATTGTTACAGTTCCGGATAGCAGTGATGGAGAAAGTACTCAGATCTTTTACTTAAGTAACACCACAGAAATACTCTGTTATAAGTAAAAGTGCTCCATTCCAAACTTTCTTTAATGGTATAATATGAAACATTTCTGTCTTGAAATTGTCTAAAAAACTACTAGGCCTATATTATATATTTTTTGAGTTGTGTACTTACATTATCCCAAACGGTTCCAACCATTTTCAAATCCAGAGAAATCCATATTTTTTTCTAAGGTAATGGTACATCCACAAATCATTTCAGAATGATATATATTATATTATTGGATTATAGTCATTGATGCATTAAGGTTTATAAATTTTTAATGTTGCTGCTGGTACAGGTGAAGCTGATTTCAATTACTTTATATACTGCTGGGAAGTTTGTGAATTTCCCCTAGGGATCAATAAACCATTATCTGATTGTATATTAATTGTCATCTTATAATAATGCATCGTAATTATTTGTTCACTATATTTTGTTCACCACTTTATGAATCAAAGTAACTGGTAAATAAAGTTAAATAAATGCAGTGGAGTAAAAAAAATACAGATCTTGCTGCTGAATTGTACTGGAGTAGAAATGGAAAGCATCAGAAAATGGATAAATTCAAGTAAAATACAAGGACCTAAAAATTGTGCTGTAAATTACGGTACCTGAGTACGTGTACCTAGTTACTTTCCACTACTGCCAGATAGCCAGACAAAAAGAATGAGGCATCGAGAAGGGGGGAAAAAAACAAAGAGAAGGCTGTATGTCCTCTAATAATACTGCGTTCTGTTTGTCATGGCCAAACTATGAAAGTGTAACTGTACGCCTGCCTTCATCACTACCAGCCTGTAATGCCCTCATTTCTGGTCTAACCAAAATAAGCCTCAGATAAATTGCACATTATCCAAAATGAAACAGCACATGTGCGAGCCAAGTCAGGAAGGAAAGCACAAATTTTGCCTGTTTAGAGGTCCTTTCATTGCCTGCTTCTTTCTCTTTGAATAGAACTCAAGATCCACCACCTGAAAGATTAGCACCTGCTTATATTCCTTGTAAGGTACTGGACCTCTCAGATCTCTCTGTTCCTGTTAAACTGGCATGTTAGCTGTTAGGCCAGGACTACAACCTCTGGAGAATCTGCTTTCAGTGTCTATGGCCTGCAAGAGGACCATTTCAGATGTTCATTTGCACACTACATTAAATCAGACCAGCTTTCAATTGTGTTTCCTATACTGCTATGTCCCTAATTTATTGTAAAATATGTGCACTGTTGGCTGCAATTTTACAGAAAAAAAATGTTGCTTTGTGCACTAACTAACCTAAAACGACTGTTTCTAACTGGTTATGTTGGCCATACTGTAAAAAGATCATCTGCAGTGTCACAGAATTACAGAGTTGGTGTGTCATTGCCTCTTCTCAGAGGGGATTATCCAGTGATAACAATCTGGCATAGTCGCAGCCAGCAACGATCCCCTTGACCTAACTGCACAGCGTGTGACCGGATGGATTCCTTTTTGTCCCCACAACAGGAATGGGACAGAAAGCGGTATGGGAATGAGCAGGGGAAGTAGGGATTTTGGGTACACTTCCACTGCTTCCACCTCACTGGCTGTGGGAGAGTTATTGCAGCTTCTAAGTGCAGCAGCTATTAGCTCTGGTTGGGACTGGTTGGGGATTGACTACAATAACAATGGGGACACTGGTGGACACACCGGTGGACTGGTGTAGATGCTTTTGACCATGATAATACATATGAAGAAAAATAAAAATAATGCTGCAGCTTATGTCAAGTCAGTATTATAAAGCCATGAACTGCACTTGAAGGTGTAGATAGGGTTGGATGGGACTTGGAAGTACTAATAAATTCTGACATTAATCAGCTCAAAGTTTAGTTCGCGTTCACCTTTTATGCCAATTCCAATTGTATAAATGAAACATGTATAACTGGCTTCAACTTATTAAGAAGGTTAGAACTGAATCCTGAATTCCTGCACATGATAAAGCCCCTTTTACACTGGACAGGTAGACATTCGGTAGATGCAATGAGGGTTCGTCAACTCAGTCAGAACCTTCTGCAGCTCTTTTGCTCCTTTTTCAGACACGTGTTGCTTGACTTGACTGTGATGTCAGTATAATGGTGGATAAACAATTTATTTCCTGTAAATTCTTTGTTATCTGAAAGTTTTTGTTATGAAGCAGCAAAATCAGGAAATGTTGGGTTTTGATCAGCATTAACTTAACACGACTCCTGTACAGCTGAAAGCAAACCAGAACCAGTAAAATAAAGCAGATACCTGAAAGTAAAAACAGCAATGCAAGAGAGAAACTAAACTTCAGTTAGAAGGTACAAAAGCATTTTTTTCTCTATGCTGTCCTGCACAGATGTATGTTGAGTCTCAGCTTTACCTGCATATATGTGCTAATTTTTGTCTAAAAATGATAACCAGCACTGAGTGTCCATGTTGACCTACCATAGACAACTCAAAGTCTTAAGAATCAGTCATCATGGCCAGATTTTGATTGCATTAAGCCTTTATATCAATACATTTCCAACTTAATATGAAGGCAAAAAGTCTATCGACAAAGATTGTCCAAGTTAAAATATATAACATTAAAATTTAGGTTGCTGACACCCAGACAGCCAAAAGAAAAAGCATATTATTTTTTAACTATTTAAAATGGATTGTCCAGCTACTAAAGAAGCCAAACAAAAACAAACCAAACAGAGAAACAGGTCCGTTCATCATCTCTGCATTGAATGGCAGGGCAAAGGATTTTTTGTTCTCCTGAATGAAAACAAAACATTACTAATATTGATCATGTTAAATTAAAAGTGATGCAAAAATGATTACAATCCATTAAACTAATGCAAAAATGTGAGTAGAGTAGATGTAAGACCTGACTATTACCATGCTCATTCTCTCTTGAGCACCACTCTTTGGAGAGGAGGCACATCCTGGATTAAGCTTTAGGCACACACACACACACACACACACACACCTCCAAACACACACACTGGACTACAGATGCCGCTTCCACTGGAGTGGGCAGCCTGTCTGTCACTCCACATCTACTGAATTGGAGCGAGGACATTCATAAAGGATCTGGTCTCATGACGAACAGGAGAGGTTTGAACTGGCAGCCAAGAGCCACTGGCTGCACTTCCTGCCTCTGTGCATGTGTTTTGTTAGGTGCTTTTTCTAATTATACTTTGTGTAAACCTCTGTAGCACACTGTGTAGTGCATGTGTGCATGTGTTTTTGTGCGTAAATGCATGTCTGTGTCTGTGTGTGTCCTAGTTGTGCAGAAGGGTTCACATGAGGCTGGCGAGGCCCTCCAATGCCAGTGTGTCTGAGTGGAAAACCCCAGCACAATGGGACCGCGGCCGGGACTTCAGACTGGCCCACGGCCACCACTAACAGAGCAATGAGTGTGTGTGTGTGTGTAACGAAAGAAAAGACGGGGTCCTGACAGGAACCCTGGCCACTGTAAACTCCTAACTTTGACTAAGCCATTAAAAATTGCATAAATTGATGCATGATTTACAAAAAGTACAAAGTCACCTCAGCACTTAGTCACATATTTTCCTCCATGTTGTGGCCTCACATCCTTTCTCAGAAACTGGTACCTTGAAGCAACAGAAACTATATTGTCCTTCCCTTTAATATTATGTATATCCAAAGAGTAAAACTGAAAAAAAAAATAAAGGAAAAAAATAAGGATCACCTAACAGGCTTCTCATTTTTACGGTTGTGGTCTGTATAAACAACTTCAGGCCCTGAGCCCACATAGAGCTCATTTTGTAAATTACAGAATAATGTAACTGGTTCCTGGAAAGTCAAGTCTGTTGATACCAAAATCATCTCCCAGCAATAACCCACCTGCACCCACATGACTGGCAATTTAAAAGATTTATGCATGAGTGGGGCAGCAACGACAGGAGTATAACAAATAATCACTTTGTCAATATCAAAAGCCTATCCACAAACAGAAAACCAGACATATTTTATTTTACCCTTCAGAAGCTCTGTCAACAGCACATCAACAGTCAAACAATGTTGACAGAAGCCTCAGTAGTAGCCCAAAAATAAAAAGAACAGGGATATTTTCCTGCACCTCTGCACACAGGTGACACACTTCACCCTGCCCAACCTGCTGACCGAGGTACGTCACTGTCGCTTGAGGATATTTCACAGGTTTACCACCCTCTTACAATGCTTTTATGGTGCTTTATCTGTCTAGTTGCCAGTAATATCCATGATAAACCATCCTTCCAAACAGTACTCATATGAATACAATATGCATGCAACAACGATTTTAACGTCTGGTGGAAACGTTCCAGTGCCCATTCGTTTAACACATGGTACCAACTCATTTATGCAAAACAGAAAGAGATATGGACAATACAAACAACAATTCTTTGGCACCTTCCCCTTTTTTTGCATGCTCCGGGGAATCTGAACCGTGACTGGGCACGCTCATAGCACATGTCACTGCACACATCTTGAACACTTCAGGATACCGTTTCTCGTTTCATCAGGGACATTACTACCAAGTGGTACCAGGACAATTACCAGGCCTGCTGGCTGATCACCCGACCACAGCATTTCCCAAAATCAGTGTGACGCCACTGACAGGCAGAGAAACTTCAGATAACTCTGAATGAGGCACAAATTTATGCACAGGCACATGAAAAAAATGGCAAAGATTGTAAAGTATTAACCTTACTGGTATACAAACAAAGCATAAGCAACCTAGTAAATCTCTGACTGCCCACCTCGATAACTCACTTCTGGTCTTAAGGGGCTACTGACAGCAGGCACCTACACTCCAATTAGTTTTACGCCACAGTACATTCATTAGCCAGAAAATCTTCCAACAGGAGAGTCAGATTAAAAGGTACCACTGTGTGGCATAAAAGGTTACAACTCGCCTCTCCTTGTCCCGTACATATTTTGCATAGATGAACAATTTGCATAAATAGGCAAAATGGCTCCCTCACCTGACAGCAACAATCAAAACTGGAAAAACACGGAAAAAACAGTTCCTCAACTCCCTTAACGAGCTTCTGAAATGAATGCAAAACTTTAACAGTCTTTTTGCTGACTTTTGCTCTTTTTAGAGGTTACTAAATGCTGCAAGAGATACGGCTAAATGGCAGTGATTTACATGTCAAATTGTTGTGTGTTGTACAATGAATTCCCTCTGAACAACAGATGGTGCCAATATGGGCTGGTCACAGTATTACAGTGCCAACTGTGCGTGAGATGGGCTATATGCTTTGTGAGCTTTAACGTCACTGTTGTATACTGTATGTGTGTGTGGTCCGGTCATGTGTTGTCAGTGTGTGTGTGCCTATCACAGGACACCTGCAGTGACGACGATAGGATCAGACCCCTGGTTGGGGCCCTGCTGGGTGTATGAGAGTGTGTTTGCTTGTGAGTGCATGAATGCTCAGCTTAACAGATGTTCCCTGTCTATCTGTCCATCTCATCAGGTTGTGCGGCAGCAAAAATGTGCTAGTTTCAACTCATCCCCACTTGGGTTGTTATGCTGCAGCCTCTTACTGTTACTGTAAGTCAGTTTCAGCTAAAGTAAACAGCAGTGCCCTGTCCTGCCTCGAGGATTCATAGCCCAGGGCCGGAGGGAATGAAAAAGAGTCTATTGCACAACCGCACACTACAGCTGCCTATGTGTTGCAATAACCTGTACGTACCAATGTTGTAAAAAAAAAAATGTGATAAAACTTTAGTGCACAAGTTCATTAATGTAAGCATATGCTGAACAAATGGAATGCATTAAACAATGCAGATTTACTTTCCTTATTATGGTGCTCTGCAGTGAAATGATGCTGTGCACTAAAAAAAAACACCTAAAGCATGAACTTTAACAAAATAAACAGAGGTGTACACAAAAAGTAAAGTACTCATTTTTACTCAAGTGAAAGTATAGATGCTCATGGAAAAAAACTAAAAGTAAAAAAGTACAGTCTCTGAAATGTACAAAAGTAAAAAGTAAAGTAGTAAAGTAAAAGTACAAAAGTAAAAAGCTGCCCTCTGAAGGACATTTCTACTGGCCGTTTGTGGCAAAGCTTGCTGAACCTCATGTCCTATTAATATAAAATTAGAAGACTATGAAAAGACTAAAGTTAAACAATCCCAGCTTCAAATAAAATAGAAAAAAGCAGCAATATACTGAAAATAACATTCAAACTTTCCTCTATTGTGCAATCAGTCTTCAATGCCAGTAACAGGACTTGAAACATTATGATCAACATGAGAACACACTTCAGGACTAATTAAGCCATTTTTATTTTGTTAGAATTTACCTCATTTCTACAGGACTACCAGAAATCATTTGCTCAGCTTCAAGAGAAGCTGCTTTTCAAAGTTTTTTGAGTCAAGGTGTGTCCTTTTGACCAGAAAAATCAATCCTGCAGTGCTACAAAGCCTCTTACAGGCAGCTGACATTTCTAAATACAATTATTCTAATCCACAATTTGATATGACTTTTGATTCGATTTGATTTTTCGATTGAAACATTTTTTTTATTTTACCCTAACAGCGCTGCCCTTCTTAAACTATTGATTCTTGATTTGTAAAGATGAACTGATCATTGGTCTTATGCCCTGACAACTGTCATTCACATTTACATTTTACAAATTCTTCTTTAGTAAAGTAATAGTAGTAAAGTAATGATAGTAAATAAAGTAACAAGTTTATTTGGAAAATGTAAGGAGTAGAACGTACAGATATCCATGTTAAAATGTAGGGAGTACAGTAACAGTACAGTAACAAAGTATTCATACTTGTTACTTCCCACCCCTAAAAATGAATAAATAATAAACAAAATGAAATAAAGCCACTACCAACATACTCATGGCATATTGGCAAAAGCATGGATGACTTTCACACCATCTCACCAAAAGGCTGTTGTGACCTTGCATGCTGTGTTAATAACACAACTGCAGCCTAGAGGTTACAGAGGCTGGTTTGTGATAAGTAGGTCTGTGGTTTAAATCACAAGAAAAGGCATAATTTGGGTGGGGGAAAGTAAATGAGTAACACTTTCCCTCCTTTAGGCAAGGTGCTTTGCCCACAGCTGCTCCAGTGGAGAAAAGCACAGTGGCAAGAAGTGTAACTGCTGTGGTTGTACTGGGCAGCTTCCTAAGTGTGAATGTGTGGTACTGAATGAATGAGAAGAGCATATGTTCCCAGTAAAAGTTCCCTGGGTAGAGGTTTAAAACTGAAAAACAACACTTTGTTGGGAATTAAAGGCTAAAGCCTTCTATTAAAAGACACTCAAGTAAATGGTGGACACGAGTAACAAGCAGGTCCCAAACTGGTTATTGTTATACTTAAAATTTTCTCCACTAACTAACGCAACCAGCGCCTTAATCAAAGAGGCTTTGATATTATATTAATGAGGATCGTGACTCACATAGATCACTGTCTCTGGATCCCAGCTGTTTGTGCGTGCAAGTGTGTGCATATTTGAGTGTGTGTGTGTGTGTGCTCATGTGTGTAAGTATGTGTGCCTATTCTGGCTGGTACTATTTGCCTCCCTGTTTTCCTCCCTCCCAAAAGATTAATCACCCAGATGTTTCCTTGTTTTGCTGTTGGCTCTTTCTCACATTATATATCAAACAGAAACATCTCTCTCTCTCTCTCTCTCTCTCCCTCTCTCTCCCTCCCTCACCCATAAGGCAATGTGTTTTTTGTTAATGGGCATGTAGTGAGTGGAGGCGGACCAGCAAGAGTAGGGTTTCTTTTCCACTTGCAGTTTTATTTCAAACAGACACGTCTTATTAAATTACGATGCATTTGGGAAGATTTGTCCTTTTCAAGAAGTTGGAGTGCAGAGCAGAAAGACAGCTTGGCTGTCACTTCTTTTCTGTACGTGCTTTTATTTAGCAAAAACTAGTCCTAATTTCCAGTGCCTGGTGCACAGGTGTCTGATCATGTGTATCGACTGACTGTCGGTCAGGTGAGGAAAATGGCTTTGGCAGCTGAAACATGAATCACAGTTGCACACGCGCACACACTTTTGGACATCTGTACCAACACTGACATGCATTCCATACCCTGACCATCTTAAAAGACAGGTTTGTTTGTTTTTAAAAACAAAAACACTTGATACACAGTGTATACTGGAGGTGTTACTGGTCTCTGTAATCATTATTTCTGTTCTTACTGGCCCTGAAGTGATCTCCCCCTAATGTGACCACACTGAGAGAAAGGCTGTTCTCACACTATGTCAGGATTTGCAGTGATTAGCGCAGGGTTGTGCGGAAGTATGGGCGTGTTTATTTGTGCTTTAGAACGTAACCACTATGAAACAATCAGAGAATAACATTTTATTCCTCTGATTCCCTGGCTTTCTCGTCGACGTAGAAGCCACGTACATGAAATAAGCCAAGCAAGGACACAAGTGGGAGAACATTATCGTTTGGATAGCTCCCTTTTTCAGAGATATTTCAGGGTGACTCTGGAGCAGTCTGACCACAGTGTGACATTTGGTTGTGTTTCTCCAAAAGTTGATTCTGTTTCAACATTTTGCGAAGGGCCACTACTTATTTGGAGGAGAGTTTTTTTTTTCCAACATGCTCCATGGTCCACACTGCCACGGACAAAACACACTGCTCCTCTTCAGATTAATGGAAGGACAGGTGTGTTTACGCTGCAACAGCTGATTTCTTTTCTTTGGTTATTTATTATCATTATATAGCACATGATTGTACAACAAAATGTGAGGGGTAATTCCTTCCTTCTAGTTCTAGTGCTAGTGCTGATTCTGTGTTCTACATGTGACTACCATGGGGCTCAGCAAGAATTCACTGTCCCAGAGAAACATTAAGAAATAATCTATACTTATATATTTTGTCTGCATGGTTCTCATGCACCAATTATGTCCAACTGACAACATGACACGTGTGACTCTCCGCTGAACATCACAGTTTTGTGTTGTACAATGGTGGCATGCAGTCCATGTGAAAGCTTTAACAGACACCATGTGCACCTTTTCCTGCATTCATCAACTTCAAGCAGGGCCTTCACGTGTGCTTGAGTACGCAAGGACAAGAGCGTGACTCACACAAATTATATACACACTAAATGCTGCAGACAATGTGCTCACAACTGCAGAGAATATGGCACAGGGAGAATGGTGAGGCCCTATAACTCATTAATTTTGCATTTTCAAACTCATTTTAACATGTAACTGTGTAAACTGTGTATGTGGTTCCCCAACTAAATTAAAGTCTGAACCCTCAAATGACCCTTTGAGACAGTAAGAACAGACAGAAATGTCCTCTGTTTTCTAAAATGTCCTCACTTTTGAGGTCTAAATCTCAATTTGGTCCCCACAAAGATAGACACACAACAGCACACATACACACACACACAGGTATAACTCTATCCTGTAACTCAATCCTGACCCCCTGACACTTAGGCCACCCTGTAACACTAGCCAAACCTATGCACATAACACACACACATGTACGGAGACACACACGATTTGCACAGCATCTCTGCTCGTTGGCTTGCAGCATATGCAGGGCTGGTGCTGTGAAGTGAACAGGCTCTTTTCCTATACAGCCACCGGCCATATGGTGGCCAGGGGCTGGCTTTGGTAATTGATGGTATCTGTCGGTCTGTCCATGGAGAGGGGCCCTGGGGCCCCGAGATGGCCGACCTAAAACATACAGAGATCCAGCATGGGAGGGTGGGTTAGTGAGGAGGGGGAGATGCTAGTGTTTCAGCCCTCCTCTTCTATTCATCCATTCATCTATACAAAGAGTTAACTCCCCCAACTCCCACACTGCACACCACAATTGTACTCAGGCTTGCTGATAAAGGCCCTTCTCTCTCCCTCTCCCTGGCTCTGGCTGGTTGGCCCAGACCCCCTGTCTGTGGGCTAGGGTGAGGGGCTTCAAAGCCCCCTGGCCTGGGTCTGGTCTGGCTGCCTGGTTCTGCCCCTCACACCCTCCCCCGTCGCTCCGCTGCTGCTAAGTTAACCCCCCGAATGAGCTCTTTGATTGGGGCACAGCCAGCCAGATGGCACCCACTGGATGAGGATCACTGGGCACTGCCAGATTGAGACTGGGAGAAAAATACGACACTGGCAAGACTTCATGGGAGCCAGGGTACCACACCAGTTTAGACCTTTTGACTTACGGACGAGCTGATCGTTGGACTTTCACTTTGAGTTTGATGCTCATCTAAAAATGATCTTGCAGCCAGTGATGGCTTCAGAAAAACGAAGTCTGAGGAGATACACATCATTGCAGGTGTGATGGGTTCTGCATTTGTGACATGATAAAGAAAATAGATACAACCATAGCTAAAGAAACAATATGTAAGTTTTGTTGCTCGAGCTCTTTCACATTAAAGCAATAACGAAAGACATAGTTTGACGACATCTGAAGTAGTGTGGGATCATGGGAGTTGTTATCTTCACTGTTAAACAACCACCAGATGAAAATCTTTCTGAGATGACTCAGGGAGAAATCGTGTTTATGATGTGTAGGCCAGTTCATCTCAGCAACACGCCAACATTTGATTTAAAATGGTGGGGTGACATTTTTTTCTTCCAGAAATGGCAGAAAACTGCACTAGGTCTCACTACAACTCAAGAAACTATATAACATAGATGACATTTTAATGCAGAAATATTACATATTATAGCTTTAAGGTCATCTCAGCACTTTCAGGATAGCACAAAATTGCTAACAAGACCACGTGTCCCTCTTGTGATTGTCAACATAGGTATCTCTGATCATTTACATGATATTGAGGCCAGAAATATACAATAAAGTCTACATGTGACTATTCGTAGCAAAAGCCGGTTACGCAAAAATACAGAATAGGTTTCACTTTGGCTCAGAGAAGATTGAAGAGTTAGTGAATATCAGATGGAAAGAATGCGGGCAGCTTATCACTTTCTTTGTTTTTTCCATTTAGCCTTAAATCTCTGTCATCGTTGTCACAATAACAGAATATTAAACGTTGATTCAATACTAGTGCAAAAAAAAAAAAAAAAAAAAAAAAAAAAAAAAAAAAAAAAACATCAAAAAACACTGATACCTCTTTTGATACCAAGTCAAAAAAAAAAAAAAATCATCCTAGGCACACAAAATTGGAAAAAAAATTATTTTTTCCTATGCTGTCAAATTTTAACAAAGACTGAACTGAGGTCTTGAAAGAGCACTTCTATCCGTATTTGTACAGCTTTAAATACAATAATTAATAGATATTGTATCATTTCAAACAGGTGGTACTGAAAAAGTAGTATATAAAGTATAAAGTACATAAGTATAAATATTTTTGAAACTTTAATCCATATAAAACAATCTACTTCGTATAAGGCAGGGTTATTCATAGACAAAAGCAGCGAGAAAAAACATGAGTCAACTGGAAAAAAAAGACACACCGATGCAAACAGATATATACACATACAATCACATGCACATTCTTTTTCTCAGGGTCTGATGACCCTTACACATGTGCGTGTGAGTTTTTCCACGGCGGTGTTCACTGCACGCCACCTCCCAACAAGGGGTGAAGCGGAGGTACACAGGATGGGATGAGTGTGAAAGCGTGGGAGAGAGAGGAGAGAAGCCAGGCTTGTTCCCACAGGCCTGACTCATGGCTCCGCGCTCACAACAAAGACCCCTGCACCGGGGCATGGCACCCCGGTGGGTGGAGCAGACACATGCACAAACACACATGAATACAAATACATACGACATCACATGTGACGCACACACAATCTAACACACATGCACAAACAATGTACAATACATCCGGATATAAATATATTGTGTTTGCAGGTTTCTGAATGAATTTATGACCTCACAACATTAAGAAGCAAGCTTATTTTTAGTCATCAAAGAGGGTGTATATACAAATATGTTTTGCATTTTTTACTAGTAATACTTTTAACGTTAGTCCTTGGTGTTAGGGTTAGTGAGAACATTTATTTATTTTTTCAAATTACTATTACTTCTACAAGACAGCTTAACAGTATTCAGTTCTTAATCATAGATGCTTTTGTGGACTTTAAAGTATCTGTTGCTCCCTCATCCACCACATCCACACCCACCCACATACAAATGTGTCTCACACTTGTCTCATTTAAATGCTCGAGGAGTTTTACGATCGCGAGAACATCATGATGCTTTGTGCACTTGGACATGAACTTTCAGGATCCCAGTGATGAACTTGAACTTCAAAAACACTGAGGGTGGGTCAGCCATGGAAAAGACAGCCGCATATGACGCAATGTCTCCGGCCATCTAGGAAAACAAACATCAATGGATGATGATGCATGAGAGGATGAACTTAAATCTAGAATGTGGTAAGCTGAAAGCCAGATGCTTTAAAGTCTGAGCAGTTTCTCCTCATTTCAACGGCATTGTCCCAGCATTTGTTTATCATTTCTACTGAATTCCCTTCTGCTCAGACTCTGAACTGTGTTGAGTTTAGCTGGAAGAAAATATGGAGATTTGGATTTCCTACCAGGCCCGATAGTAAAATAAAGGAGCCACAATAAAATTCTGGAAACATTTTATCATCATTAATATGGATTTGCAGTCAATCTTGTATATTAACTGTACTTACATAAGTATTAATCCTTTAAACATACTCAACACTGGCAAAGAAAATTATATTTTCCTATTGACCATCAAGTACTCAGTCGTTCCTACAATTCCCAGTATTTATTGCACCTATTCTGCTACCAGCAGCTACATGGCCCCTGCCAACAGCCAAGTTGGGCATGTTCATCTACTTTTGCCATGAAAGAGACAATATTAACAACAATAAAGACAATAAAAACAATATTTTAGACTGATAAAAGTGTGTTTAAGTGTAGGGGAAAGTCTTGGTGCTAAAAAATCTGGCTTCTATCACAATGCTAAATTAAAACAGAGAGCATTCTATGACTCCTGAACCACATAATATCATCACATTTCTGGCTGTTATGGCTGCAAGATATTTGAGGGAAGAGTTCAGACCCACCCGTAATCTAAAACAACAGCGCTCCCCCTGCACTGATGCGCACGAAACAATAAAACTCCAGTCACACTGAAACTGCGCTGTGGTGACTCAGTTTCAGTCGCCCTGGAGCGCAAATATTACCAGTCATCTCTATCTGATGGTTCCCGGCAAAGCACTTCGTATCATACCACCCGCTGGCAAGCTGGTGAGGCAGGTTTGTCATTAATTGCAGCGCTACCAGAAACTGCCTAAACAGCTGCGTCTTTTGGAAACATTTTCGTATCACTCGTATCACTTGTACAAGAACATTTTTTTTCCTTTTTTTATGCTTATCCATATATTAACATACATACACTTGAACATTCATATAAATATATACATTCATAAATACATTATGCTCATATACTCTACAAACAAATCTAACAAATATTACAGATTCTTTTTTTCTTGTGTCTTGAGTTGTATAATAAAAAAACAAAATAAACTATCCCACCTATTAATTATATCTTTACCCTTTCTTTTTGCCATCATTATTAAAAGTTTTTATTTAAGAATCGAGCCAATCCTTAAAGGAAGGCTTTTCCAGTATTATGCATTAATTTATAATTAATCAGAAGTACTGAAATGGCAGTGATTGTGTCTCATTTGAAATTGTTCTGCCTGGCAGAGCCATTTGTTGAATAAGGAAACTTAAACCTCAACTTAAAAAGAAAAGAAAAGAAAAAAAAAGAATGAAAATTGTGGGGAAAAAATGACGGAAAACAAGAAAAACACTAATTTTGTATCTTATTAATCATTAATGATTAATCGATTGCTAGTCAGTCTCAGTTTCCTCAGTTTAGATGACACCATTAGATGACACCTCTTTACAAAGTCTAAGGCACGGCACGCATTGATACTACTGGCATGAATTTTCCACGTCACTCTCACACCAGAACAGTAGGATCCATGTCAAAATTCGGTGAAGCAGCCCTTTAGACAGTAACTGTGTCTATGACAAGGAGAAAATCCACAAAGAAAGAGGCAGCCGCAGCATGGCCTTATGAAACTCTGAGCTCACTTCAATTCTAATTCTAATTTTGCGTTAATCTGATATGGTACGTGTGGCAGCCGACACACGTACTGCAGCACAGACAAACAGTCTCCTGTGTTCCTGATTCCATATGGCACCGCACCGACTCTTTCTTTCATTTGGTGTTTCCTTCATTCTGTCATTCTTCCTTGTATTCTGTTCTGCCTGTAAGAGCTGCGGCCCCCTCCCATGTCTTTCTCTGTACGTTACAGGTCTGTCTCTGGCCTGGGCAAACAAAGATGACTATAGTGAATGGCTTGCTGCTTGGCTGAATGGCTGCTCTTATCTGCAGTATGCAGGCCACGGGATGGCAGCAGCACATGTGCTGATGACAGCCTCACACTGGACAGACTCTGGCGCTGTACAATACCTCCCACTGTACACCTGTCCCCCTGCTTTGAGGTCTGCAAGGTCTGGACTAATCCACAGCAAAGCCATGATGCTCTTTTAGCATGCACGTGCTTCAATCTGTGGCTTTTTTGGGACAGCAGAAGATGCCACAAGGTAAGCTCATCACATGTGCCACAGTGAGATTTAGCGCCATTGACCTAGGAGGTGTCAGGGAGAACATCAGCCACCTGCCCACACCCCCTGACTGAGCCACTGGCTTTGTTGAGCCACTGTTTGCCCTGAGCAGCCCTGGGTCAGACCTGTTTGCTCTCCGGGATGGAGAGAGCGATAAAGGGATGGAGGGATGGAGAGAGATGGAGAGGCGAGGAGGCTCCTCATTTGTATAAGGTCTCTGGCACCATTCAGGCCTGCGGGCTTTGACAAATGGAGGCAATAAAGGGGCGAGGCCTGGCAGGGGCTCAATTAACCACTAGTGGGGCAGGAGAAGAGGGGGACACGGACCAGGACCCTCGCCTCTATAGAGAGGGAACAAGTGAACTGCAGGGAGGGGGAGGTCTGGCAATTTGTTCAGCTGTCTGTCTGTCTGTCGGAGCAGACCTGGCCAGTCCGTCTCACTGTCTTTCCATCTTTCTTTTGGATGTATTGACTTAGCTTTTGCACTTGAGGGGCAACTTGAACTTGTCGCATAGTGTGTTATAAGTCACAGATGAAGAGACAGGCAAATAGCTTTAAAGGGACAGTTCAAACCAAAATCAAAAATGCATAATTTTCCCCTGGCCTGTAGTGCCATTTATCCATTTAGATTTTTTTGGTTTCAGTTTTAGAGCTATCAGTCATAGAGGAGTCTACGTTCTTTACAGTATAATGGGACTTAATGGCTTTTAGTTCGTGGTGCTCTTTCTACTAGAAAGAATGTAGTTCCTGCATGAAACCACTCACAACAAGGTCTGTGGATTATCTTAAATAACCGGGTCATGATTTTTGTAAAAAGACAATGTTTTTTAATTTTCCAAATGTATTTTTCGATGCTTTGAGCACCACAAGCTGAGTGTCATTTAGTCCCTTTATATTAAAGAGAGGGCAGACGTCTCTATAGCCAATATTTCCAACACTTTGCAGCTCACACCAAAAAAATCTAGATGGATAAATGGCACTACAGGCCAGTGGAAAAATGTGCATTGTTGATTTTGGGGTGAACTGTCTCTTTAGGAATAAAAAAGTATGAATGTCACGTGGAAGATCTTTGGGCTGCTAATCATTTTTCTCAAACTCCAAATTCTTTATGCTTATGGTGTCTAATGATGTAATGTGATGCTGCAAAAAGGCCAACTTAGCACCTCTCCATCAAAGCCAAAAAGAAATCCTCTTGACAAAATGTCCACCCCAAAACATCTCCCATTCAATCCCAATACTACTTCAGCCAAGCGTACATCAATATGGCGCTTATGCTAGTGCAAACACACCGTAACTTATGCAGAGCCAAAAAGCCAACAGTGCTTATTTAGGGGACAAGTTCACAATCCCTGTAGCGCTGCTATCCATTCCCAGTGACAGTCATTTGTGTACCTTACACTCTCAGCACCAGCTAGCTACCTCCATTCAAATTCAAATTGAATCCCAGTGGAGGACAATGGTCGGGGATTCGCTGAGAGCAATTAGTAGTGGACTCCTCCAGTGTCTGGCCCAAAGACTTTTAGCCCTGTGGTTCCATCATGCAGAGGCATTGACCCCTTTCAGATGCACGAAAAGGAGGAAGAGAAAGAGGGTACCAAAAAAAAGAGGGCTGCCTAGCGACACCGAAACGAGAGGAGGGGAGTGGATTGGCAGAGTTAGGACCGTGTGTTGGTTTTCCTCTCCCGACTTTACACTAAGAGACAAGAGCTGGAGTGTGATGGAGGGGTGCACGGCTGTTGTGTCAACAGGGAATGCAATGAAGACAATATTATTGTCAAGCCAAGACATATCAAGCCACACTTAGTGCACAACAGAACAAATTAATGAGAAATCTTTAAAAACTCTCAAGAAAATGAACTCCAGACAGGTAAAACTGTTATAGCATCTTTTGCAACTCCTACTAGGGTCTTGAAAAACTGCAAAAAATATATATATATTTTTCACATTCAGGCATGGCTTTAAACCATGTTTCTAATCTGTGAGTGTCACATAAATCTGGGGTCCGAAAATTGACACAAAGTGTAGATTTTTGTTCTGCTTTCTAGAAAAGTTGACAGATAAAAAGCAACAACTGGCACAACAAAGGTCGTTTTATGTGGCAAATTGTTTTTGATGCTGGTACTCTGCCCCACCACAGCTATCCACATCCTGTTTAAGAGAAGTCTGCAAAGGTGCTGTAACCTGCTTATCTCCACAGCTGGCTGACATACTTACTGTACGCACACACACACACACGTGGAAACATATACACACCGCAGTACACAACGGATTATGAGCAAATGCTCTGCCAAGAATTAACAGCGAGATGCACACACACAAACAGAAACCCACACACCACCACATCCAACACGCAGCTGTCTTTCTCACATATAAAGTGAAGTGAGGCGAAAAGTAGAGGAAAAAGAAACAAAAGGACCAATAAAAGAGAAGACAGAGAAGAAAATAATGAGATGAAGCCAGAAAGTGAGAATGAGAAAAAAAAAAAACAAAGAAACAAAAACAGGCTGGTGCGACTGTACAGTATGCAGACAAGGACAGACAAAATACACAACACAATGAAGGAAACAATGAGCGAAAATTAAAGATACAGAAACAGAAAAATTGAGCATTGTGCTAGGATACTGGAGACATATACACAGAGAGGCTGAAGAGACGTGAGATGTAAAACTAAAACAGCTGCAAACAGCCACCTGTTGATGTCATTGGTTGCTCGATACAGTTCATCTCTCAAACCCCTTTTCCACCAACATGGAACAGGTTCTGTTCATGTTGGCAAACATATTTTGGAACCATTCGAGTATTTTCACTGAAAAAAATAAATGGCTCCCAGCTGGAACAAAAAAAAAAAGAAAAAGAAAAAAAAGCAGGTTTTAGCAGGATGACATCAGTGGGTGTGTCATTCTACAGGTTGGACAGGTCTTACTACTACTGTTTACTTCTGTTGTACATTGTGTAATGCCATCTGTTAATGATGCATCCTTGGTTAAAGCTACTACAAAGAGTTTTTAACTGGTTATAAAACAGTCTCAATTTAGTATGGATGCCTTCATATGACCTACACAGGCAAACAAAAAAATAAAAAGATTGGTTGTTTCTATTTAAGTTATTCTTGATGCCTGCCACCAGGTTGGATTCTCCTGAAGTCAGATGAAACAAGCCTGTGTTTACATTTTCCTAGGCAACAGTGAGTAATACACAATATGAAGCAGGAGGAGATTTGTATTTAGATAATTTTATTTTTTACATTATATTTTGTGGTTATGGCAGAGGAAACATGACACTTTTATTCACACAGGCCAAAATCAACACAATATGAAAGATTCTTGTAGTAGCTTTAAAATGGCTCCACTCAAAACTCGTGTGAATGCGGGCTGGCCCAAAATGATGTCTTCAAATTGCTTTTTTTGTCCAACCAGTCCAAAAAAACCCAAAGAATCTTCACTTACTATTTAATCTGACTCACTGGATGCACACTGCTGCTAAAAGTCCTGCCATTGGTTGCTCTCTTCAAGCAGCATTGCGGCGTCCATAGTCTACGTTCCCAGGGAAACAACAAAAAAACCTCAAAGCTGCAACCTACATGCTGAAAACAGCAAACTAGTGCCTGGGATGTTAATGGTACAAATGTAAACAAGCAAACTGCTCTTATGAGTGATTTAGTTATTTTAATGCCAGAACTTGCCTCCCAACATGCAAAAATTTCTCCAAAACAAGTTCCCTCTAGACACTATTTTGGAGCAGCACCTTTGCTACATCCTGGGCTTCGTGCCGCCTGAGACGTTTATGATTGGTTTAAAGAAATGCAAACAAGGCATGGTGTTTTTTCCCCTGTAGCAGAATGTACATGTGTGGAGCCAGACCTTTCTCCAGCACTGAGTGCTGTGGAGGGAGGTCCGGCTATGCAAGACTACTGACTATCATAAAACACAAAGAAAAGCAGATAAAATCAATCATAAAAATAGTTGGCAATTCATGTTCTGAATTTCAGTTAACTAGGGCTGCATGACATGGTGAAAAAAAAAAAATCAAATTGCACTTACTTTGACAGATAATGCGATTGTGATATGATTCACTTATTAGTGGGAAGGCTCATTCATTTTCACAGAAAATATTAAAATCACGATAATGTGACATGTTTTGTCACACATTTTACCTTCATCAAAAAACTGCAGCTTCTTCTATAGTATTTCGATTCATTGTGCAGCCCTACAATCCTGACCGCTTTGGACTGCTCACTGAACATCCAACGATAGGCCGATCATTAGCATACCAAATCCTAAAGAAAGGCTAATTACTTCAAATGTTAACTGATGAGACCACTACCACTGACACCAAAGTCATTCAGAAGCCCACTATGTGTGTGTAGGTGAAGCTGACATATGTGTGTGTGTGTCCATACTGTAAGCTCCTGCTGGGTGCCCAAATGACGTGACTGTAGATGTTTTCCACCCTCTGTGACTGACAGCAGGTCCGCCCTGCGCTCAGGCGGATGTGGGATGTTTGTACAGTATGAGCGGCGGTGCTGACCCGAGACCCGAGCACTGGAGTTTAATCTGTTCCGAAACCAGTGGAAATCAAACAAGAGTGTTTTCCTCGTGCAGGACTCGTGCGTATGTGTGTCAGAGCTGGGTGGGGCGGGGTTCTTGCCTATGGAAAAATAACACTTTATAATGCTGGGGTTTGGTTGAGATCAGGGTAATTCATGCTGACAAAAAAATTAGTGGTTCAACTGATGACAGCTGAAATGACGACAGTGATGAGCATGATAATGACTGTGTGTCGCTGTGATGATGATGGTGGTGGTGCTGTGTGTACGTACAGCAATGGATGAGAAATTATACACAAAACTTATGTCTTAATTAGACAGTTTTTGATTTAAAGCTACACTGATTTTTTGGCCACTCTGGGGCAATGGATCAAGCTGAAAACTCAACACTGAACTGAAACTTTACTGCCTTACACAGCTGTTCCTGCAAACATTTGCCTATTTACACATCCGACAGAGCCACATTAGCATTCTTGGAGTTGTGTTTCTGGCCACTTGATGAATTTAGTGCAATATTCACAGTCTTTTAAATTTGTTTTAGTCTGTACTGGGACTGACTTATCAACCAGTGAGCCTTATACCATTGTAACGTTGTGATTTCAAAGCCCGCTGTATAGTTTTCCCTGTCAGAGAAGATTTAGCTGTTGGTCATTGCACTAACTTTAAGTTTCAATGTCCCATGTATGATTTTCTGAATAAACCTGCCCAGTTCAGCAAATCTGTGTCTTTCTTCTCTGTGGGCCAGCGTTAATGTGTTTCTTTCAATCGTGCCATTATTTGCTCTGCTGTTTTCTTAGCTTAGCTCCCTAAGTATAGTCTGCCATAGTTCGGATGCTCACCTGGCAGGGAGGCAGGAGTTGATCTATTTGCCCCTTTTGCAGGTGAGTTTTCTTGGCTGAGTGAGACAGTTGGAGGCTGCCATCAGAGTTGCTCTGGGAAGCTGAGGCAACTACAGTGGTGATCTGATGAGGATTCCTCTGACTCACTTGAGCAAGTCGGCTTTTCTGCTATGGGATGCAATAAATATTTTTCCCCAGGATGGTGAGGGCATGTCCCACCCTAGTCTGCATCTGATTGGCTTACCCTGACCTTCTTACCCCAACCCTGACCAATCCCACTCCTGATGCCTAAACCTAACCAACCCAAATGACCCCGATCAGCAAAGATGGAGAGTAGGGCAGGTCATGACTTCATCATCCTGTAAAGAAAAACTGCATATTGGACAGCCTTACTGCAACGTCATATGCCAGTTTGGTAGACGTCGCCTGACCCTAGTCTGCACAAATTCCTGAGGGAAATATCAGGTTTCTTAGCAACTAAATGCTCCATATGTTCACATGCTAGTCACTAACTTTGTTGTTTTTGTGCTGAGCAGATAGCGTATAATGGATTTGAGTGAGAAAAGGTTCCCTGCAACTCCTAAAAACATTTTACAACATTTATGAAAGCTGAGTGTGTGGGCCACAAAACCAAAACAATGTGGTAAAAGAAGCAAAAAAAAAAAAAACATTGACCCTCTCACATTATTACAACTGTATGTGATATATTGTTAATGTAAAAGATTTGATCAATGCAGCTTTAAATCAGTATTTTGACAATTTAAGACGATTTTCAAGCACATCCTTGTGTTTGGAATTATGAAATGATATATTTGAAAAGTTTCCCCTTTGTTTGAACTTTATCATTGTGGTATGGGTGCTCAGGTATCATATCAGCATTAGTATATAAAAAAATCGGCTAAATAAACAGCTGTACTGATGGACATACAGTATATGTGGCAAATGCATGCCGTTCAATGAACGGATGCTGTAAGCAATGCACTGGGTTCTGCATTACATGGGACCCACAGTCTTTATAAATCTAAAAATATGAAATGATCCCCAGCCCTAACATACCCTTTGTGTTAGTTGTGCATGTGAGCAGATGGTTCTCTACTAAGATGACTGTCATTTGACCTTGGACTTCAGTAACATCCAGCTCAACCTGCTCACCAGCTGCAGAAATGGTGGAAAAACTGTCATTCTGAACTTTTCTCCCCTCTTGATCCTCTTCCTCACCTCTTCTCTCCTCAGAAAACAATAAACATTGTTGTCAGGGGGCCCATAACACTGCACATTGCTATGTAGCTGTTGCTGTTTACTTAAACTCTATCTGCCCATCACACGCCATCAGCAGAGGCGGGTGGGTTGACATGTTTTAGGTATTTCTTCATAGTATTCCCAGTCACTTATCTGTGTAGTGTGTGTGCATGTATGTGTGTTGTATGTGTGAGCCTCTGTGTTGTTTTCCTAGCTCCTCCTGAGTGATGAGCCTAATAGAAGCACCCAGGGGTGTGTGTTTCTGTCTCCACAGCTTCGACGAGGACTCTTCAGCTGCATCTCTACCCTGAGGTCAAACGCAGGTCGTGACGATAAAGGCTGAACTCCTGACACCCGTCCCAAAGAATGAGACGGCTCATTGTGTAGCGACAGATAGCAGACACAATGAGCCATAGTCTGAGTCCTGTTTTTGCCCGACGCGGTGCTTCTTTTCTTGGCTGTGGCGGCGGCGGCTTGTAGGGATTCTCCTTTATGGTTGGCTAGTGACCCCGTAATCACCCAGGGGTGTCCCCCCTTTATCGGATTTTTGTCCAAATTTCATATCAATGCAAATGAGGTAGGAGAGGAGTTCATCCTAGAACGCTTTGGGAGATGATGGTTTTCTGAGGATGAGATTTGTGTACAGGGTAGAGAGAAGCAGGCTGATTCAGTTTCTGCTGAATGCATCATTACAACGTGGAGCTACTCCACTTTGCTCTCTCTCTGCACTATTTTTCCAAAACAGCTCTAAGCCCACTTGAGAATACTTGAGGTTTGGAAGAGTCAGGTTTTGGCAGTGGCCATGAGAGAAGTTGGATGTCACCCAAAGACAATATTTTTGATAAAAAAGAGGACATAAGACAAACCATCTATACTTATTACATTTCTGTTTGATTCTCTGTGCTTTTCCTCATGTGAAGACCACTTATATGGATATCAAGTTATAGCTATTGTTTTGCTTTGTAATAAATCAACAAGAAAATCTTTTCAAAAAAAACCTGAAAACAAAGGTTTTTAGATTTTTTCAGGCAGAGCTACAACCTGCTATTTTGATGAATTTCCAACACAGTGGTTTTATATTCCTTGTTTGATTACACAAGCTCAATACAGTCAATGGTGAAATGTGATAATAACAAGTATTTCCTTATAAATATTGAAGGTTTACACCAGTTTGCATCCAAGAACACAAACTGTGTACACTGTGTAACATTACACAAGATAAAACAAAATTCTCAGTGCCGTTTGCACAACAGTGATGCAGCAAATAGTTATACAACCCTGATTTCCAAAAAGTTGGAATGTTGTGTACCCCATAAATAAAAACAGATTGCAATGATTTGAAAATCCTTTTCAACCTATATTCATCTGAATAAAGTGCAAAGACAAGATATTATTGTTCAAACTAAACTAATTGTTTTTTGTAATGATACACTCATTCTGATGCCTGCAACATGTTCCAAAAAATGTTGGGACAGGGGCATGTTTACCACTGCGATACATCACCTTTTCTGTTCACAACACTCAGTAAATGTTTGGCAACTGAAGACAATATTTGCTGAAGTTTTGAAAGTTAATTCTTTCTCATTCTTTCTTGATTTATGACGAGACAGGTCTAGACCACAGACGGGCCAGTTTCTTTTACTACACACTCCTTTGCTGCAAAGCCATGCTGTTGTAACACGTGCAGTAGATGCTTTGACATTTTCTTGCTGAAATCAGGAGGGAAGTCTCTCAAACAACATGTTGTCTGGATTACAGCACATGTTGCTCCAAAACCTGTTTGGCCTTCACAGATGTGACAGTTACCGATGATGCCATTGAGAACACAACGTCCATGGTTTCCAAAAACAATTTGAAATGTGGACTTGTCACACCACAACACACTTTTCCACTTTGTGTCAGTCCATTTCAGAAGAACTTGGGTGTGAGTGTCTGTCTCTCAGCTTTGCATGGTTGAGTCTTTACTTGCACTTATAGTGGAGAAACAAATTGTGCTTACCAACAACGATTTTCCTGAGCCCATAAAGAAATATCCTTTATAGGTATATGATTTTTTAATGCAGTGCCACCTGAGGGATCAAAGGTCAAAGGCATTCAATGTTTGTTTTTGGCTCTGGCCCTTACACGCAGAGATTTCTCCTGCTTCTTTCAATCTTTTAATGACATTACGGACAGGAGATGGTGAAATCCCTAAATATTCCTGCAGTTCTGTGTTGAAAAACATTCCTAAATTGTTGGACTATTTGCCCATGCAGTTTTCCACAAAATGGGGAACCTCGCTTCATCCTTGCCTGTGAATAAACAAGCCTTTTCGAAGATGCCACTTTCATACCCAATCGTGATACGGTTAGCTGTTACCAATTTACCTGTTTACCTGGGGGATGTTCAAAACAAATATGTTTTGGGGATTCCACAATTTTCTTGGTCTTTTGTTGCCCCTGTCCCAACTTTGTTTGAACATTAAATCTCATCTTTGTACTGTTTTCAATTGAATATGGGTTGCAAATCATTGCATTCTGTTTTTATTTAGGAATCAGGGTTGTTGATCCAATTATAGCTGTAATTTGATGCGTGCAACTGCAGAATAATGATTTCATTCTTTGTTCATTCATCACAGTCAATCAAAGAATCCCTGTTGCAGTGGCAGCTAAGTTTAGGGAACACTGTGTATCCCTCTGTGTCAGAAACAAAAACAACAGCTTGGCAATGATCCTTGACGAGAAAGCAGGCTGATCGCAGAGACCTTAATTTTCAAGAAAGTTTTGAATATAATGACCCAAAGAGCCTTCTCAGTTTGATGGGTTGCCTCAAATTCAAGCTAATCTAAATTTTCCACTTTGAAAGACATTGATTGCACCTGGGGTTTTCCCAGCTTAAGTCAAACTTTAAGATCTTTGGGCTTAGTTTTAGTTTATCTGAGCCACTACGGGTTTTGAAATGCTACCTTCTCATCAAAAAGGGATTGAAGCGTGTATGTGTCTACATGTGTCACAGCTTAGCTCTTGCAACCTTGGCCACAGAAGTTCAAATAGTGCTGAAGAAGCAGCAGGTGTGAACGCCTCTGGGGTTGTCAAACGAGCTCACATACACATACACACACACACACACACACACACAAACACACACCACTTGGACAGTATTTCAACTTGTTGGCTTGCTCATAATCACCACCCCTTCTTCTCACTCACACCCCGCACTTTATCAAAAGGCCCTGGGGCTTTTCCCTCACCAAACCAGGTGGCCGTAAGGAAAGAAAAAAAACTCTGTGTCAAATAAGAGCGCCCCCCACCCCCCATCCCAACGCACACAACTCATCACTTTTGCCAGAGAGGAGGCCTGCCCAGCCCAGCTGTGGCTCTCGCCTTTACCATCTAATAACCATGACCTTCACGCTCTGCCTGTCAGACCTTTATTACTGCCTGCCACAGGGAGAGAGACAGACTCAGAGAAAGAAAGAGAGAGAGAAAAGCAATAAAAGGCCACAGATGGGTGTGGGACAACACAGCTGACAACCAGAGAAACAGAGAGCTTTTCTCATACCGTCACTGCTGATGATGACTTCAGTGACCTGAGATTGGCTCACAGATGTCAGCACCTTCAGAGATGCAAAATGTCAATACGTGATTTTGCAGTGGTATACTGCAAAGTTAAAAATGTCTGATATCGTCTGGCTCTGCAGGTCTGTGAATTTGTGTACTCAAGGGGTTGTGTGTGTTCATGTGTGTGTGCTCACTAAGAGGCAGTCAGCTCACATCCTAAATCAACACGCACTGGGCCTTCGCTGACGGACTAAAAATAATATCTAGGTTACAATGCCCTGCCAAGCCCCAAACACAACAAAGTCTCAGGAAGCAGTCTTTTCAGCATGTTGCCATAGTGACTGACCACATGTGCAAGTCAGATAGGGGTGAGTGGTCAAACTAGCAGTCAGGCTGCGTTGTCTCCTTGACTATAATAGGCCTAAAATACAACCTTCATTTAACTAGGCACAGATGTGTTGAAGATAGTGGGTTTGCTCTCACAGGTCATGCGGAGGGCATCTGATGAGTCCAGCACCGAGAGAATTGAGTTTTCACCAACAATTGTGCAGACCTGTGTCCATATTTCATATCCAGCCTGAAACAAGGCAGAGCAGAGCCAGAACACTTTGTAATGATCTGAAGCGATCTTTGACCAGAGTTGTTTGGCTGTAGTACGTGTAGATCACACTGGAGGCGAGTAGGAAGATTTCGGCAGGTCTGCTCTCCTCTAATCGATCTGCTGAAGGCAGTTGTGGGAACCTCTTAAACCCCACTGACCCACTGGTGCGGCGATTGTTATAAAATCTGGTGTGCAGCCACACATTAAACTTAAAAAAACAACTTTATTTTAAATTCTAGGGGAAATGTTACCCCTAGGATGGAGGTGGAGCAGAGGACTTAAAGCATACTTGGAAAGATAACGTGTGGGAATTTTTTTTCCTAGCGATTATTTCTTACTTTCTTTCTTTTTTTATAATTCTGTTTGCTGTAACGTTACTGTGCGCACCTCATGAGAAGGTGCCGTTTTCCCTTCAGAAAATGATAATCCTGAATCCGTGATCAGCATTTCTTGCTTCACTGTTGAAATCTTCCCAGTGCTTGTTGTTGTAATTATTGTGCTGACATCATCAGGTAATCACAAAGCTTTAGCCTACTCACATGGGTGTTAACCGGCCTGGATATAAAGCCTCTGTATGAGCACAAAACATTTGTTTGTAAGACGGAGCCCCTCCCTCCTCTATTTAGTTGCTTTTTTCTCACAGGTCCTGTTGGCAAGCTCCTGTTGCTCAAAATAATATAACATCATTTTGTGAGGAGATGAAATGGAGCCCCTCTCCTCTTAAAAACAAAAAGAGAGATTATCAGTCATATTTCAGCAGCGTTGCACTGCCACTTCTTATTACCTATAGGGGAAACACTGAAAGGAGATCCCCAAATTTTCAAAGATACCAATATGTCAGGCTTAATTTTGGGAAAATGTGTAAAAAACAAAACAAAAAAAACAAAAAACATGCACATCACAAGATTTATTGGAATGGTGCAGCCATAAAAAGCACAGGATCTTGTGTAAACATCATAAAGCTTCAAAGAGCTGGAACAAGCTGATACAGAATATAAATGATATTGTGAGAAATCAGGTGATTTTTCAGACTTTAAAGCTACTTAAACATCCTGTGTGTAAGATTTACAGGAATTTATATGTTATATGTTTTCTTTAATGTATGATCACCTGTTACCTTAGAAAGAGTTGTTTATATCCACCACATTTATATCTGCCATGTTGCACTGCTATGTTCCTACAGTAGCCCTGATTGGACAAACCAAACAATGGCTCTGGATACAGCCTTTTGTGTTTTGTGTAAGTTTCACGGTCACTCTAAGTTCTCCTACATGCTTGGAAGGAAAGAGGGAAACCATCTGCAATGCCACTAAATCCTGCACACTGGTCCTTTAAGAGGAAATAAAAGAGTAACAAGCAAACATGACTGAAAAACAAAAACGATCAAAAAAATCGGCACATAACATTTCCAAGTAATACCACAAACTGAAAGACTGTGGCTAAAATCGGTGATTGTTATCCATAATGCCTGCTAAGCATTTGTCTGTTGTACTGTCGTAGAGGATTGCTATCACAGGTGAACGGAGGAGAGCCATAAATCTAACTGATGTTCACTGAAGCCGAGGTTAACTGAGGATGATCCCTCCTTCAGAGGAGGGAAGGATCCAGAGGCAATGTCAACAAACAACCCGCCACTGGAGAGCCATTCACCATCGTCATTTTTCATTACAGTCGAGTTGATCCTTCATGAGTAAATGACTCCTACAGGGGTACTCTCTCCATTTATCTGCTCTTCTGTCCATATTCCATTACCATTACTGTAGCTGCTAAAACATTTTTTAAAACAAATGTAGCTTACTCAGAAGTTGGCTTGTAACCACTTGTCCGCAGGTGTGAATTCTAGTCTAGGCTGGGAAAACCTGACAAGAAAAAGTCAGTGCAAAAAAAACGCTCAGCAGCTACTGTGACGTTACAGTAGGCAGTCCCCAACTAATCCAAAGGAAAGGCTCAGGGGCTAACACTACAGAACAGAACACACTGTACAGTCATGCTGGACAGCTCCCTTGTGTGAAAATGTGTAAGTCTTAAAATACGGACCATGCATCTTATAAATTTCTTCTGGCTATATTTTCTTACTTCTGAAAAATGGGAAAGAAATTAGAGTTTCCCACCAGTTCCTTTAAAGGCTAGAGCAGCAGTTACACACTCCTGCATGAAGTACACACGGCTAAAAGCTGACCCTCTGTGATTACTACATCTGTGCACTAAACCAAATATTTTGGACAGTACAGTATATTCATTTTGGATTTGAAACCTTGCTTGTAGGCTGCAAAAACTAAAATAACTTTAAATTTCTCAGTTTCTACCTTCTTAGTGTTCATTTATTTTAGTCTATTATATTTAGAACCAACACTTGGCAACCATAATGCTGATGTGGCCCGCTGGATGAAATTGAGTTTGACAACCCTGATCTAGAGACTCAACCTTTATTTAACTAAAGACTTAAAGGGTTTAAGTATACACTATATCTAGAATATTTTCACCACTTTGCCTTGCTGCCAAACCCTCTCATTCAACCAGACTCATTTTGCAAAAACAGCAGTTTTTTATTGCAGAACACAGAAGTCGTTTGTTTACTGCTGACTCGATCTGTTAGTTTGTTTGTGTTTTTGTGTGAATTTTGTGTTTGAAAAGGGGAGTTCAAATTCACCAAAGTCAAACAAAAACACAAACTAAAAGATTGAGGCAGCAGCTGACCAGCAGCTCCTGTGTTCTGATAGATAAAATTACTGCTTTTGCAAAAGGAGTCTGGTTCAGTGAGAGGAAGCAATATTTGGCTTATATAACGACTGTTTCCCATTGGAAAATTCTTTCTGACAGCGAGGTAGAGTGGTGAAAATATTCTAAATATGCATACACTTGAATTGATACTGATTTTTTTCAAAATGGGCCTTTTTTATAAAGTGAAATACATTTTGGTGCAGCAGTACATTGGTTACCTTTCCGCTGCTGCTCCAAACTGAGCGTGTCGACCAGCATCTGCTGTAGGTAATTCACCTCATACAACCCCACTTCAAATAATCCCAGCTGTCCCTTTCAGTAACTGGCTGTCATTATAGTACTGTGCCCTTTGCACCATTTATCTTAATGTAAAACACAATAATCCTATATGGATGATTGAAATAAATCCCATTAAAAACAAATGTGGGATAGTAATGCTTATAAAAGAAATATCTGTGCTGTTAAATAATGTTCTCAGTTGCAGTCAGGCAATTAATGCATCCTCCCTCTAGAAGAGAGAAAAGCTGTGCAGTGAGCTAAGTGTCAATAGCTTCGGCCTTGGAAACTGCTCTCCTCTCCAGGTGGAGAGTTGAGCCAAGGTTGAGCTCGACTGAAACCTAACAGGTTAGAACACATGGTCTCTTTTTAATGGTTTCGTGCAGCTGCGGAGAAAACAGATTCCATTTGGCAATAGTCAAACTGAAAAAATTCCCAATGGCACATTTACATAGACTTTGAGCAGAAAACAGCCGTCCACTACGTATTTTTTCTCTACGAGCTGCTTGACAGGAAATAAAGGAAATAGCAGGAGAAGCAAAGAAAAAAAAATGAAACTCTACGCTCTGCAGCAGGACTTGGATTCATATGAACTCTGGGGATATATTCACTCAAAACAACATATTAATAAATGCATATACGGTTGCAGTTATACTGGATGTACAATGTTGACCCACAGTGTCATCAGGCAAAGACCAATTCCCCTTCTGTAAGAACGTCTACCAAAGTTAACCCTTTCCCAAGTGCTGGCACTAATTTCAGCAGGTACATAGTGTATACAGTCAACTAGGTGAGTAAGTCGGCCAGTCAGCCAGCCAACCAGTCAGTCAGGGTTGGAGGCAGGGGCTCCCCAGCGAGCAGTGCAGCTGTGCTACTGACAGATCGGTGCAGGGCAGCGTGCAGCCGGCCTCTCCAGACCCTGGCACATCAAAGCTCCCGGCCCCATAGCTAGCCCCCCTGTAGCTCCCCAGCCGGCCACTTCAAAAGACTTTTGGGCGCATCGCAGATTCCCATCAAAGGGCCTGGACGCAGCGCTCACCCACGCAAGCAAGCCAGCCAAGGAGATATGATTAAAAGCACATTATTGGGGGAAGGAGGGAGGACAGAGGAAAGGTTTAGGAGGAATGGAGTGGAGGGAAAAGAAGACAGGATATCAGGCCGAAGGCATCATTCTTTACCTTTCTCACACATTCCCACTCTCCCTTTCATTCTTCATCCAAAATAATGCAGCTCCTGCCAGTTTTTAAGACGATCAGAGCAAAAAGATGACAGCACTTGACACGACTGCAGCGCTGCCCCTCTTTTCTCATAATCTCTTTCTTTTTCCAAATGCCTGCTCTTTTTCTTCCCTTCTCTCCCCTCCCTGTCTATCCTTTCTTACCCTCAGAGGTCACGTCTCAGGTCATTTAATATAAGCCACTGGCTACACAGCCAATTCACACCTGAAATTGCCAGTCGGTAGCCGCGAGTGGCCTTGAATGGTGGCATTGTTGTCCCTGTGGGGGGCTCAGACAGCAGCACACCAGCCAGCGGCCACAATGGGAGCCTTAAGGCCTGGAATAATTTGACTAAACGCATGGGATTTGTGAGTGCGGATTATCACCGTTCAGCCACGCAACCAACCAACCAACCAATCAACCCCCCACCAATCTGACCAGTTAAAGCAGCATTGTTTTTGGGGTGAGACTGCAACCACGTCAGCTTTGGTACAGTGTCAACAATTATTAGACACCAGCTGGAGCGCACACTTCCAACATCCGCGATTGGTTTTCATACTTGATTTATTTTTAGAAGCTCTTTGTATCATAACATAACACGGGTATTTTTGCGGTTTGGTCTGCACACGTGATGCCGTCAATACGCTTCTCTTTAGCCATCCAAGACGTGCATCTCAATTTCCATTCATTTCATGCCTTGCCCCCACGTCTTCATGCAACTTGCATATTGTTGTTGTTTTAAAAAAAAAATGTGTCTGCTGGCAAGGCTGGTGCTGCTGCAGCCTTTTTGCCGCTCATGATAGCTCTGCTCCCATTATCCCGCCTCATTAGAGTGGATGTCCAAAATGTCAGAAGAATGTTTTATGGACTGTTGAGAAATCACTCTCCAGCACAAGTCACCCAGTGTTCTGCCATGCAAGAGAGGGAGGGAGAGGAGAAGATAAGGGGTTTATATTCTTAAAGGGTGGGGTGGAGGGAATGGAGGGGGCAGCCTGCCTTTAGAAGAGCTTAGGGCCCAGTGTGGCGAATTAAATAGAATGCCCAGACAGAATTAGTTCCAAAGCAGACTGGGTCCCATTCTATGAAACTCAACAATTAGACGGATTAAACGTAATAACTCAGCCTGCACTGCCGCAGCTGCATTATGGTTACCCCGGCACCCAGGGGGTCGCTCTCTGTGTGTGTCTATGTGTGTGTGCCATAGGGGGATTTATGCTCATATATGAAAAGTGACAACTTGGAGAGAGAATGCAATAAACTTTGGGAAGGAGAGGTAAACACAGTCCCAAACATTTGGGAAGTGCACTTTTCATTCCACAAATGCATCCAGTTGACATGCTGTTGTGATTTTGGTGGTGTATTATGATCTGACGGGGTGAACTGCATGTGTCGAAGCCAAGCTTGCTGATATTCCATTCAAAAAACTGCAGTTCACAAGGCTGAGTAGAAGTGTGA
>JAJHUR010072474.1:13864-24816 GCA_027495735.1 Lutjanus campechanus | reverse complement strand
TGAGTGGATTATCATCTAGGGGTGGAATATCGCTTTAAAGTATCTCTGCTCCATCATTAGGGCACAAGCAGACCTGACTATAATTATATTTGTTTATCCCATTAAATTAATGGGTTGCTTAGATGTATTCTTATGGTGTGTGAGACAGTTTTAACCTTACTCTTTCAGCAGCACGTTGCTGTTTGTAAACACGCCATTCAAAGTTGGCCCCTCCTCCCCAGCTCAGCGGGTAATAGAGTGTGAATTAGAGCGAGTGCTGGTAGCGAGAACAAAGCTGTGAATCAGAGAAATAAAATGTTGTTTACTGAGTGTTTCACAGCGGTTCATTCTAAAGCACAAATACACGAGCCCACACCTCCGCACAACATTGAAATTTGTGTGTATACAGCCGAAGCGATCCTCAGTCTGCTCTGCCTGTATGTGTCTGTGTGTAAAATGCTTTCTGCAGCTCTCAGCAGAGAAAGCGTGTAGCTGTTGGTCGCTACTTTATAGAGTTCGGACCACCGACATATATTAGAAATGTACAGGACCGCAGCTCCCCAAAAGTGAAGCCAAAGCATCAGCACAGCTTTTCTGATCAGTTTGGATTTAATTAATTATTTGATGATATAAAAATGGGGTTTTACGCCATGATTCACAGCTGAGGACTGCGGGACTGAGCCATCTGGCTGTGTGGGTGAATTTCCAACATTGGTCACTACTGTGCAGACTCCGACTCCAAATAACATCACCAGCTCAAGATGGCAGGACTTATAACTTGGATATTTTGGCTTCTGTTTTGTACAGTTAGAGGAAGTGGAGATGTGTTGTCCATCTTTATTTACTGTCATTGGTTCCCACCTCAAACCTATGCTCTGTTTTGGTTAGGGGCTAAACACTGCTGCTAAACAGGCTGAAGCCCAGAAGTGTCCCAAATAAAGCAAAATGGGTTGAAGAATTATGTTTATATGAGTCTATACATTTTTTTTAAGGAAAATGTTGCATATTATGTCTTTAATGGTAAAGCAAGTGATTCTGAGTTTGATGGTTAAACAGCTCAATCATACAACCCCAATTCCAAAAAAGTTGGGACGTTGCATAAAATGTAAATAAAAACAGAATGCAATGATTTACAAATTCTTTTCAACATACATTCAATCAAATACAGTACAAAGACAAGAAATGTAATGTTCAAAATGATAAACTTCAAAGTTTACGCACACATTCTGAACTTGATACCTGCAAAATGTTTCAAAAAATTTGGGACAGGGGCAACAAAAGACCAGAAAAGTTGTGAAATGGTCAAAAGAAACCCCAGTTAGAATATTCGATGTACACAATACTGTATATAGCTAGTTAAATGGTACCCTGATTGGGTATAAGAATCCAGAAAAATCTTAGCATGTAAGGGACAAGGCCAAAAATTAACACTGAATGCCTGTGACCTTTGACCGATAGGCAGCACTGCATCTAAAACCCTCATGATTGCATAAAGGATACTTCATGGGCTTGAAAGCCATAGATCAACAATATACAGAAATGGCGCCAACTTTTCTGGGCCCAATCTGAGATGGACTTGTGGAAAGTGGAAAAGTTTGCTGTGATCTGATGAGTCCACATTTCAGATTGTTTTTTGAAGTCATGAACATTGTGTCCTCTGGGCTAAAGAGGAGATGGACCATCCAGATTGTTACCAACACAAAGTTCAAAATTCAGAATCTATAATGATATGGGACAGTGTTAGTGCCCATGGCATCATGGGTAACTACCACATCTGTGAAGGGCCCCTTGATGCTGAAAGGCACATACGGGTTTTGGAGCTACAGATGCTTCTGCAGTCTTGCTGAGTCGTCAGCAAGACAATGCCAAGACACAATCTGTGCATGTTACAACAGCGTGGCTTCGTAGTACATGAGTTTGGGTACTAGACTGGCCTGTCTGCGATCCAGCGCTGTCTCTCATTGAAAATGTGTGGTGCATTATGAAGCAAAAAATACAACAGAGATGCCTGACTGTTGAGCAACTAAAGTCATATATAAAGTATGGGAAAGAACTTTACTTTCAAAACACTTACTGAGTGTTGTTGAAGGCAAAGGTGATGTAACACAGTTGTAAATATGCCTCTGTCCCAATTTTTTGTTGCAGGAATTGGGGTTGTTGGTCTTGGTGGATGGCAGGTGGCTTAGAAAGTGCAGGACTCTGGCACAGGATAGGCTACTTGAGTTTGCATTCTGAATCCATTCTGTCTTTAGCTTTAAACAACAAAAGCACTTTGGTCAAGGTAAGGGGGGGGATTGTCATTTCGATTAAATATTAAAAAAGAAAAACACTTCCTGCCTCACACTTCAAGCAACTGCTGACTTTTTTAATATTTAAGAAGACCATGATCTTTTCCTAACCTCAAACAAGTGCTTTGAGTGTCTAAACATGACGTAAAGTTTAATAATACTTCAGTTGCTATAAGCATATATCGTATTGCAAGAGTGGATATTGTAAGTAAACAAATAACATATGTTGTTACTGACCTCCTTTGCAGGTATGATCAGTATCTAAACTCAACTCAACTTTATTCATAAAGCACTTTAAAAACAACCTCAGCTGAAAACAAAGTGCTGTACATAAATAATCATAAAACATAAAATAAACCATAAAAACAGTGAAAAACATTAAAAAATAATAAAACAGAAGCAAAGTCTCATGCTGGGTCAAAAGCCAAGGAATAAAAATGGGTTTTAAGATTAGTGGACACGACTTGCTGGATACATTATTACATTATACCTTTCCTCATTATACTGAAAAAAAAAAAATAAAACCCAGGAAGGATGACATTTCTCATTTCTCATTTCTTTCATATTTTTGGAGTAATTAGGAGTTATATGAACTTACATTTTTAAGAGACGGGGTTGGTCAAACTGATAACACTATATCCACTTTTATAGCACATATAACATATTATTTCTTGTAAGCAGACATGAGGACATTTGAAGTGTCTCTTAAAGTACTGTATTCGTCAAGAATGTGTGATTCATTATCTGTTTATACACCAGCAGGGGTGGGTGACCACAGGAGGAGTTATAGTTGTTGACTGTTGCTACATTATGTTACCCTGTAGGGTATCACATCTTTATAGTGACTGGTATAGTGACTTTATTCCCTCAGCATTATCTTTTTCTTTAATAATTCTTTCAATATAAATAAAATATGGAAAAGCAAAGAGCTTCAAAGCCTGAATAAAAACAAGCAAAAAAGAAAAGACCAACAAGGAGCTTCTCTGCTTGATGAAGTAATGGCTGACTTTATCAAAGGATCAAAAAATGTAGCACATCTTCAGAGGACAGAATGAAGTGATGTTTGCTGAGAAAAAAATGTTTCAGTGAGCCATCAGCATTATGTTCTCTGAAGATGTGCCACATGTTTTGATCTTTTGACAAAGCGTGCCTGTACTTCATTAAAACTGGGGATTCTGTGTGTGATAGCAAATAAGCCAGATTGCTGGCATACTATATTTACTTTGAAGATGTCATTTTGCTTGAAATTCAGGTGTCAAGTTGCCGTACTTGACACTGTCATTTTTTTGGTATTAACTAGCGATCACATTAATTATATCACATGATCACGATCAATTATCGTAGTTCAATTTTAACGTTTCTTTTCCTATTAAGATACTGTAATGTGTCATTAAAGGCACAATATGCATTTTTCATTCTGCTCACTGACCGAGAGGGAAACAGAGAGAAGTGATGGTTGAGTAAGCTAGAGAATGAATGAAAAGAGAGAGCAGCGTTAGCAAGAGCAAAGCCATGTATCTGAAAAAACAAACGTTTTCTGATTTTATGAGTGCTGTTACAGATTGAGCCACTGGCGTTTTTTTTCCAGGTGATTTAATGAAAGTAAACACAGCGAGCAACCGTGCGTAATGACACTGCACTCTGGTGTAACACTTCTTAGAGGCTGCAGATTTATCAAAACGTCACTGGTGCCACTCTGACTCATGAAGCATCTCCACTAATTTCAGATGCAACCACAGTCATTTTGCTCTGAAACCAGGCCTGATGCCCTGAAACATCCAGAATACAACAGAAAAGAAAAAATAATAAGAAAATATAGGCAAATGGCAGGGTTTCTGCAGATACAGACCACCACACATGATAAATGATGATTGAGACAAATTATTTTTCTATGAGTCTATGCATTTTTTTTTCAGGTGATACTCAGTTATATGAGGAGCAGCCTTTAAATACTTAGTTTATTGACTGAGGAATCAATTTATGCCTTTTAAATAGCAACCCTTTTAAAGTGATATTCCACTTTGTGAGAATAAGCCATTCAGTATGTATTCACCACTATGCTGATGTGATGATGGGTGAAGGACTTTAGTTCACAAAACAATCCTGGAGTTTTAGGAGAAACAGGGTTGCAGCCTCATCCAGTAAATGGCGTCTTTTGCAGTTAATTTTTCATGTCGCGGCTCGCGGACACTTGGATTACACCACACAAGCAGGATGGAGACGTTTTGTGTTTGTTTTGTGTTCTTTTTTTTAACGTTCACCATTCACTGCCATTGTACTGGATGAGGCTGCTACCCTGTTTCTCCTAAAACTCCAGGATTGTTTTGTGAACTAAAGACCTTCACCCATCATCACATCAGCATAATGGTGAGTACATACTGAATGGCTTATTCTCACAAAGTGGAATACTGCTTTAAGCCTGAGTTAATGGACTACACAAATAAACTGTTTCCAAAACCAGCTCATATAGTAATAGCATGAACATGAACAACATACAGTATTACATTACAACTTCATTGTTCACACCAAGTTCACTCCAATGTGGTAAGTGTAAATCTTTCAACACTGCAGGCTGTCAAACATAAAAAACTGTACAAGATTAAGATGTGTAGGACTAATTTGGTGCATCAGCTTTCTCCCTTTGTTTGTTTGTTTGTTTGTTTGTTTAATTTTCAACCACCTCGCTCAGTTGCATGTTGTGCTTCCGCCCCTCACTTTGTTAGAGCTGCACGGCCACCAGAGGAGGTGCGAGTTGACAAATGAGGGAGGAAGACTCAGCGTGAGGTCATGGCGAGGTAGCGAGCTACCTCTCGCTGGGTAAATAAATAAGCCATGGTGCTGTCAGCAGTGCCGAATATTCATCACAATAATAGCCACCTTGGGGTTGGTTAAATGTTCCAAGGAAACATCAAGGTCAGTGCGTGTGCCCTAATAACATAACAAACTTCAGAAAAAGTATGATTTGCGTCTCCATGCACTGAGAACACGTGACGCAGCAGTCGAGGCTTAGTGAGAAAACACATTGGAGAAAAATTTGATCATTTGAATAATTAATACCTTTTATCGGCAGCATCTCCTTGAACCTTTGAATCTCTGCATTAAGTGAATGTGTGCTCATCTGTGCATCAGGTTTTATACAGCGAGTCAAAGCAATTAATCCACAGCAAAGGTGTCATTAAAATTATTGATCCCATCCAAAGAACACCTTTCCTGGCATTGCATCTTACATAATAAACAACAAAGAAGGACTCTCAAGAGAATCTCAAGTCTTGTGGAAACATCTTTCTACCAGACATTCATATTGCTCTTGTCACACAACCCGCTATGATTCAAAGCTTGAAAGAAAATGTGAAACGTCTCCCTTGTGACATGTTTTCTGTGTCCTTGGCTGCCCCACTCTTTGAACGGCCTACAGAGACTCTGGAACGGAGGTGGAGGATAGTATTGTATTTAAGTTAATATGCACCTGAAGCACAGTTATACTATACTAGAGACACTGTCTTGATAACGCTATGTAACACTATGGATAATGGGTGTTTATATACTGCTCTGTGCTACATCCTTCTGCAATTTATATTGGGATTGCATGGGTTGTTATGCACAAAATCTGACTAGAAACCTTTGTCATAAATTATTCATAATGGAAAGCTGCTGAAATTGTATCTATTTATTTTCCAATTTAAATATTCAGCCATAGAAAAACATTCAAATGTGTGTGTTTGTGTGAACATTTCTTATTAATGCTTATCTTCAAAGAAGGAAGGTCAAAGGATATTTCGATTATTTGAAGTGAGGTTGTTTGAGGTCCTTGAAAGTCAGTATATTGCATAGGGTAGATGTCGGCCGACACGCCCCCAGTTTGGAGAAGGAGAGAGGAGTGCCAGCACTGAAGCTAAGAAATGAACTGCTGTGGACAGGGTCAGCAACAAAAGGTATTTTACCCACCTAAAAATGTCCACCTAAAAAAAACACAAACAAACAAAACAAAACATTTTTAACGTTCTTATTTTCTGTCAGACAGCCTTTTTTATGACACGAAACTGCCATTATAAAAACCAGATATTGCTCTCCAAACCAACCAAACTGTTGGCGAAATCAGAAATTTTACTTCACAGAGCATGGGGTTTGCTTGTTTATCACTGCCTCAATCAGTTAGTTTGTTTGTGTTATTATGTGGCTTTGGCGAATCCAATCTATCTTTTAAGACCACCAAAGTCTCACAACAACACGAACAAACTAACAGATTGAGGAAGCAGTTGACCAGCAACTCGCGTATTCTGCGAGGTAAAGTCTGCGATTTGGAGTTTGGTTGGTTTGGAGAGGGCAATATTTGGCTTACGTAACAGCAGTTTCCCATCAGAAAAGGATGTCTGACAACAAAGTAAAGCAGTGACAATATTCTGAACATAGCAAACACTTATGCACAATTGTTTTGGGTGGACCTTTTTGTAAGTTGCTAAAATATCATTTGTTGCTGACCGTGTCCACAGCAGTTCATTGCTTAGCTCCCATGTTGGTACTCCCCTCTGCTCCACTAAACTGGGAGCATGCCAACTATCATCTACCGTGATTATTGATAAGTGCTTCACACAACACCTACTTTAAATAATCCAAACTATCCCTTTAAATGAGGTCAAAACTATTGTCCATGACCCCTGTTGTCTTTCTAGAGTCTGGAGACAACTGCCTTTCCAGGAGATGAGGCGTGTTTGTAAAATCATGAAACAGAAGTATCTCAGTGATACTGGGCTGAAAAAGGTGTTATCAGTTTAACTTTCAAGTTTGAAATATCACAATTCCCATTGAGGTGGTTTTTTCAGGTGGAAAAACAACTCAAGTAATTCATCAAATTTTTAATAGGTTGAATTTTAAAGACGGAAATGCAGCGGAGGCCCAGAGTTACAGCAGCAAGGGCATTTATTAATACATCAAGTAATTAGCATGGCTCCATAGTGTTACAAATGAAAGTAATTGCATTGGACCCCTTTCCCACCTTGCCTCTCTCTTAAATTTTATAGAAATGGAAATTCCATCATGACCTTTTAACCTTGTACATTATTCAGGTGAGCAGTATACCCACTATTTCTCTCACAATATAGCCCAAGGCCTGGGTTTTTAGCATGTGTTGAAACCTCGGCAAGGCTCTGGAGAGTCGAGCTGGGGATTTATTACCCTTCACACACCCTTTTGGCTTCTTGAAAAATACCTCCCTTTGGATTAAATGTTAAAGACTAAGGCGCTCACATTTTGTAAGGAAACTAAATTAACCTACGTACCCTAAAGCTCTCTTCCTCTACCTCACACTAAAAGCCAAAAAGTGCATAAAGCATAATGTTAATGTCAATGATACAGATGAAGAGCAGAGGCGCTTTGAAACACCCACACAAACACACCAACTGCTTTTTTACACGAGGCTATATAATATTACTGTATGCATACTGTGTGCATAATAAATGTACTGTACATTATATAGTAATCACTTCTAAGAGCAATGCCATATAACTTATATTATACTAGGTTGGGTCCACTTGGCTTTATATTAGATGTGCAGCAATATGGCACCAATTCCCCTTTCTGATTTTCCTTTTATTGATGTTAAAAGACTGAGCATCCATAATACACTGTCAGTGTTATTCAATGAACCTTTTGCATGTGTACATCTTACATGGTGCAATTGTATCAAACCTTGTATGCACGGTATGCTCTTCAGTAAAGTACCACAGGGCTGCTCATCAGGCTTGAATAATGAATTCTTTACTAATCCTTAAGCATAAAGTGGAGGGGCTACAGCTCACTGCCTCATTGTTACAGCATATGCAACGTGCTTTATCAGGTTTGATGTTTGGCCCTCTGTTACCTGCATGAAGCAGTCATAGCATTCAACTCAAGGTACCCTGTGGAGCTTTCTTGGAAACAAACAAAGGTATGTTTACATTTAATGTTTCTCAACAAAGAGTATCATGTGTACCCTGAGGCCTGACAAACATGTTGAATGCAATTTATTCTTGATAAACACTTGCAAAGCTTAAAAAAAAAACATTTTAAATAATGCATTGTTTACGTCCATGTTTGCTGGTTTGCAGAAGTTCTTTCTCTGCCTTTGTTGGCGTGTTGCTACATTTCTTTGCACACTGCTGCTACCCAGCCCAGTCTCATGCCAAAGTATGTAATAGATATGCTGAACCACTAGGGGATACCAGGTCAGTTGGGGCTTTTCCATTGTCACTTCAGGCCATGCCAAGACAAATTGTGCCACATTGATTTGCATTTCCATTACCACTTTTATCACCCAGAGCTTTGCCAAGTCTTGCCCAACCTGGAACATCTCCAGCGTGGGGCCAAAGCAACCTTGTCTCCAGGCAGGTTGTGGGGATGTCTCACTGACTACAGGCAACGATCCACCTTTCTCCCCCTCAAACGTGTGTGTTGCAAGACTCAACTTGTGTAGCTTCTGACTGAATCCCTGAGGTTTGAAGTTTAGTTTCTCTCCTGCATCAGTGTTTTTACTTCTAGTTATCTGATTTAAATCAACAAATAAGAAAACAACAGGGTCTCCTATTGTGAAGAATTTGCAGTGAACAAAAGTGTTTATTTGCTTTTTTACAGCTGCTCATCTTGAATCAAACTCATCTTCAGGTAAAAGATGTGCATTCAAGTGGGATAATAGAGATGAAAATCCCTGCTGTGCTGGGCTGATGTGCCACGTCAAACCGAGATGAGCCAAGTCAGCACATGTGTACAAAAAATGGAAACTGTCAAGTTTTGCCTCACATAAGTATGTACACTCATGTATGAAGGTGCAGCAGCAGCAGCAGGGGGTGATAATGATGCAAGCTAACGACAAATGTATAAACAGTGAGAATGTCTGTGTGGGGAGAAGGCTGGGCTGGATGAATGAGAAAAACAGTCAAAGTTAATTCTTTTAACCCAAACCATGTTTTCCTAAATGTAATCAAGTAGTTTTGGCACTTAACCCAAACCAAACTGTGACTATCGCATGACATATTTTATTTCGAAAGTCTAGCTGGATGTTAAATATGTGTTATCGCTAACTTGACCACAGAATGAGAATGCATGTGGAAAAACATGACACTCTCACAGTAGACCGGATTGTGAAATGTGCTTGTGCATCGCTCGTCTGCTTGTGCCTGTGCTTCCTCCATCGATGCTAGCAGTGGTCAAAAACTGAAAAGGGTACCCTTTTTTTTTTTTTTATCACTCTTACTGTATATAAAGCTAAGCTAAACAGCTACACAATTGTGCAAATGTTTAGAATTAACTGTCATACTGATGTTTTTCTTCTTTCCTTCTCTAATGGCTATTTTATGGAGAATTAAACCATTTTAATTTGTTTTCCAGTCCAAAAAAGCATAAGTGATCCTCGATCATTATTGAACCACAATGGTGCAATGCAAGTACTGTATTTTGAGAATCTATTTTTGTATTGGCTCTCTCTGCAGACTATTCAGTGGTTAGATTGAACAGATTTAAACTGTCATTTGTCGACCTATAGTTCTGTTCAGCCGCTATTCTATGATCCAGTTCCAATAGCACTAACCCAAGACTGACCTATCTCTATTGTGAAGTTTTAAGAATAGTACAGACATTTTAAGAAGTTTAAAGCAAAATACATTTTAATTCCAACTTGTTATACACATTATTGTGTACTTGACACTGAAACAGTGAATGCTGAGCTCTCAATTTCTTTTACCAATGACTGCTGATTTTTTGCTCTTTCATTTAACTGTTGCTTAGAGGTATCTTTGTCTCTTTCTGCCCTTTCAATTGTCAGTCTGGTTGAAACTTTGTACCATTGTGTTTTGTTCTTCATAAACTAAATATTATTTTTTGCAAACCCCTCACACAAAATAGCAAAGAAGTAAAGAAGTAAAGAAGACAGCCTAAAAGCATGAAAGACCATTCAAACAGCTTATAAAGTGGTCTTCTCAGCCATGTTCCGAATCAGGCTTTTGTGGCAGGCGATTCCAAACTTTTAAACAGTAGTGTGCCTTGAAGTTTAAATATTACACTGATCTGAATAGATCAATGAAAGGTTGCCCTCTCAACAGCACAGTCTGCTGAACAATCAATAAGACAGACACACTGTCAAAGTCTCATTTTTCAGGAATTTTAAGATGGTTTTTGTTTGCCACATTCGCCTAAACAGCATGACAGCAAACTTAACACTTTTATTTTAATCACATTCTACAGAAACAACACGGTGATTAGTAAACCTAAGGGATGTACAGTATGTGCAATGCTTTATTTGTATTCATGTGTAACCATAACGCATTTCTTATTCAGGAAACAAGTGCTGTTAATGTAAAACATCAAAGCAAAAGCAGCATGCAGTTGCAAAACTGGGGGTGAGAAACCCGGTGTAATGTTTACAGCCGCAGTAGGGTGTGATTCCAACAACACTCTGTTCACGACTACCGGGGCTCACGCCTGCAGTTTTGCCGGGGGTGACTGACGGTTTTAAGAGAAAGATAGAAAGAAAAATATGTCATTCACAGCACAGACTTCACTAGAATAACTTGATGGGCAGATACAACATGCGCGCAGTCTACCAGGCCACCAGCAAATGCAACTTGTTTAAATTCTGTTTCATATATTGTATATTTGTATCCATCTTTGATGTGGTCTCAATACTACGTCGCTGATGGCTTTAATGAATGAATAAAA